>JAPFRW010000230.1:0-94906 GCA_030778065.1 Akanthomyces uredinophilus
ATGCGGAACTGCGGTCCGGCAGGGGCGGGTCCGCCGCCGGGCGTCGCGTGGCCGTCAGCCGCCGCCGTCGCGGCGCCGGTCGCGGGCGTGCCAGACCCAGGCGTGCCGGCCTTGACTCGTTGTGCTTGCTCGTCGAGAGGCGTCCCGGAGCGCGAGCCTTCGCCATTGATGGCAAGGCCTTCCTTATTCAGCTTTGCCTGCAGGCGGGCCTTGCGCTCACGCTCTCGCAGCTCGTCGTGTCGGCTAAACTTCTTGCCAATGTGCAGATCGCGAGTGAGATCGGACATTTTTAGAGTTTGCAGGTCGACCATTTTATTTTCAGAGTCGTCGGGCGTGGTTGATCGAGCCCGCCGGGTTTTTGGCGCTGCCTTTTCCTTGTCGCCTCCGGCGGCCGGCGTCTTTCGTTTCCTGGGTTTCGCAGGCGCGGGCGTTGCTTCGCCATCGGCAGCAGCTGCAGCACTTTTTCTCGTTCGCTTTTTCGGTCGCGCACTCGATGACTCGCCATCCTCGGCTGCCGCTTCAGTAGCTGCTGCTGCCGCCGCCGCTGCTTTGCGCCTTGGTCTTGCAATCTTGGGGGCAGCGGCGGCCGGAGCCTCGAGTTGCGCTTTTGGTTGTAGTTCCAAAGTTGGCGCCGGGAGTTGTTGTTCGGTTGATGGCGGGGTTTCGAGCTGCTGTACTTCGACTATGGGTTTTGCTTGCGCAGCTTGCGAGGCTCGCCTTTGTCTTGTCTGGCGCCGCGTGGCCGGCACATCTTCTACCTGGTTCACAGTCTCGCCGGGAGTCTCAGCGGGGGTGTCTTCCGCAATGGCCTCGACGGTTTTTCTAGCAGCGTCACCCAATGATTTGCGTGTGGCCGCGTCTTGTAATGGTTTGGATGTCGAGGAGGCGCTTAACCGCCGGGGCCGCTTTGGTTGTGAAGGTTCCGGCGTGGGAGGCTCGTCGGGTTTTCTAGAGTTTTCTACAGAGTCCGACGGTGTCTGGACTTCTGAGGCTTCGGCCGGTGGCTCCTCGACAGTATCATCTATTGCTACGGGCGGCTCGACAGGTTTCGTGATCGGGGCAGGCGCTGGCGCGGGCGCGGGCGCTGCTGGGCGCGCTCTGGCCGACGGAATCTTGGGCTTGAACGCGGGCGCGCCCTTCTTCTTGAACATGGAACTCATCGTGGGCGATTGTCGAATAATATGCTATCGGTGTCCTTGTCCTGTGGGATGCGGCCAAGTATTACATGTCGAGACGACTTTGACCGGCTCAACCTCTGACTGACAAGCACGCTGAATTCAGATGCATTTCACTGGAAATTCTTTGGGCGTGCGGGCTACAGGCGCAGCGATAGGCAGGATTAGACGGAGTTTAGCCGCGGCAGGGAGGCGATAAGAGCCACGCCACGCCGCAAAAGTGGCTAGTGCACGCTGCAGTTAGCAGTGGGTCGGCCGTGCGAGTCTTGATTTGCCCGCCGACTTGGAAATTTCAAACTCCTGTCTGTCATCACCTCGTCTCTTCACTATCCACGCCCTCGCGATTTGGTCGATGATCGCCTGCACGGCTGGCTACGGAACGAGACTTGGTTGCATATCGCATCTTAATTCCAAGTGCTCGCTCCACAGCTTCCCAGCGCATTCAATACGGCTCCCCCTTTTGGCGCTCTTCTGATGCCTGCAGTGACGGACCCCTCGACATCCCCTCGTTCCTCCACGACATCCAAGATGGAGGACAGGAAGAGGCCTGCCGTCGGCAGTGCCGATGATCTCGCACCGCCGAGCAAGAGACTTGCTGTCAATGGATCCAAACCTAAAGACGACGCCCCTGAGATGAAGGAGGAGAGCTGGATTGAAGTAAGTGTCGCGCGACACCTTTCTGCGCCCCAACCCCGTATACTTGCGCGCTGTCCAGCCCGAAAAAGCCAGTGTACAGGGCAGCGACAGCAGAATCATCATTTTTGAGTCACTTTTCGCCAGGTCGGATTGCTTTTGCGATGAGTTTGGTCAGCATGCGTGTGCCGCGCGCCCGTCTCGCGCCCCATGCTTGCCTTGCCCCCGCAGAGCTACCCGATTGCAGCAACACCATCAAGAGCAAAGCAGATCTCATTTGGCTTTTTCGACGTACTAATTTTTTTTCCCTTCCAGGTCTACACAAAAGGCGCTATATACCGCCAAATGCAAGAATACAGCCGCCGAGCCGCGACGGCGGAATCGCGACTGGAAGAAGTACACAAACGGGCCGTTCACCATGACGATCATATAAGAATAATTGATGCCTGGTGGCAACAAGTAAGTGGTGGTGTACCCGTCCAAATGCCAGGGGGCTAACGGCAATATTAGATACTTGACGAAGTTGAGCTGCTCGCCGATGCATCTATCCCAACCAAAAAGCTCGATGGTATGAATAGCAGGACTGCCCATTAAAGTACGTGGTGGCTAACAATCACTTCCAGGCCCCCCTTTCCTGAGCAGCGTTTCCTTCAAGGACTTACAACACTTCCAAAGTCATTTGCAGGACAAAGGAAAAGCCATCATAAGCAAGACAGAAAACCTTCTTCAAAGAGTCGCCGCTTTTCGAGGGGAAGTCAACCCTGAGGCGTCGGCTCTCGAAGGCAGAATTACAGGGCTTCTTGCTGCGCAAAAGCAATATCTTCTCAAATTGGATCGCCTAAATAGCGAAAAAGACACCCTCTCGGAGCAGCTCAATACAGCAACGCTACGTTATTTCAAGGCCGAGAAGAAACTAGATCGTGCCAAGAGTTCACAGGTGCAAAAGTTGGAACAGCAAGCATTCGCAAATGCTACCAGGCCACCTTCCGCCACCAAAGAAGGCTCAGAGGAGCCGGCATCTTCAAATGGCGCCGGCGCAGAGCTACTACTCAAGTATGAAGAAACCGTTGCTGCGGCTACCAAGCAGAAAGAGCAACTCGACACCTTGTTGGGAGATATACGAACATTGCAAGACGAGAACTCGACACTAAAATCGAAACGCGAAGCCTGGTCGGATGATGACTTTATCAGAACGGACGTTTTCAAGCAATTCAAGGGTCAAAATGAAGAGCTCATCAAACGTATCAATAACCTGGAGGCGACGAACAAGCAGCTCCGGGAAGAGGCCGCACAGCTCCAGACTGAGCGATCGACGTTTCGGATACAGCTTGAAGCCGATGCCAGCCAAGTCACCTCGGAATTGGAGGCGGATATCGCTGCTAGAGATCAAGACCTTGCCCGTGTTCGGTCTGCACGAGACGAGATTTTGGCCGAGAATACGCAACGGAAAGCCAGTATGGAGCAAGAGAGACTTTCTCTGGAACACCTGAAGGAGCTTGTGTCTGCCAAAGAGGACCGCATCTCTGCTCTAGAGTCCGAAATCGAGAGACTAAAGCCATCTGCAGACGAGCACTCTGTGACGGATATTTCGACGATGAGTGAGGATGAACTTCGCCAAAAATTTAAGAAATTGGAGAAAGACTTCGAGGCTATCAATCACGAATTACCGTCAATAGAAAGGGCGTTCAAGAGGATGAGAGACCTGGGACAGAAGAGGGTCATGGACTTTGCTGGTCTGGAGGAGAAGATGCAGTTACTAATTGCCGAGAAGAGCAAAGCGGATCAAAAATACTTTGCGGCACGCAAAGACGCCGATACGCGAAATAACGAGATTCGATCTTTGCGCCACCAAAACAGCAAGAGCGCCGAGATTATCGCCCAATTAAAGGATATAGAGACGCAAAATCGGGGTTTGCTTACCAACTTAGAAAAGCAAATGGCCGATGTCCGCCTAACAAACACCACTCTAGCTATGGAGAACAAGAAGATGGAGGTTACTAGCCAGGATGGAAGCCGCCGCATTGAGTCGTTGAACAAGCAAATTACCGAACTCTCGGGCTTGGTAAAGATGAAAGATTCTGCATCGGCGACCATAAAGGAGAGGAATATTTCACAAGAGGCCGAGGTGGAGAAGCTCAAGGTGCGGATCGAGCATGCGCAAAAGGACCGGGACAACTGGAGAAGTAAGGCTTTGAGCAATTCGTCGGAGGAAGAGGAGATGTTGCGAACATTTGCTCTGTGCTCCATCTGCCGAAACAACTTCAAAAACACGGCCCTCAAGACCTGTGGTCATCTCTTCTGCAGCAAATGCGTGGACGACCGCATCAGCAACCGCATGCGTAAATGTCCGAGCTGCTCACGCGCCTTTGATAAAATGGACGTCATGCCTGTACACCACTAAAGTCGTCTATTCAACGGGAGTTGTGGGAAGGCAGAGGAAGCTGTCAAGAGAAGGTCACGACGATGCTGACATCAGTCGTGCTCAGTGAGGATAATAAGGTGTTAACGGGTATTGGCGAGCTATGATATCTCGAGTCGCACTGCAAACCGGCGTTTTACGGCAAAATGAAAGTTGGAGTTTCTCTTTTTCTGGACTTTGCTGCTCTGTACATTTTGGGGGGGCTCGGGGATTTGGGTTTTTTTTTCTCTGCAGGAAAATGAGATGTATACTACTGTGTACGTTTTTTGTACAATGAAATCGAGGGGGAGACGGAAAGCAATTGATGATGCTTTGTTTGTTTATTTTTCATTTTCCTGGCTGGCGTACGAGGTATATAAAGGCAAAGATGAGCTTTTCTTTCTCTCAGGAGTTAGGGACAACGGCGCTTCAATCACAGGACACATGGAATTGTCTTGGCACGATTTGGATAAAGAATTAAATAATTAACAACTGCTCATCAGCACTGTTTTGTGAAGTGATTTCCTTGCTATCGTACAAGTTGAAAGACGCCGCGACTGTGTTCTTTCTTCTTTTTTCTTTTGCCTTGTTTCTTGGCAGAGGTAGCCGCGCCAGATCATCTGCGTCTAGTTGAGCCAAAGCCGGTGCTTTCATGCCTCTCGCCCGAACTGCTACCACCGCTTCGGCTAGATGACGACGAGGGACCGGCCCAAGAACTACCACCACCACCACCTCCCCACCGTGAGCCGGAACCGTAGTTATCGGAGCCCCATGGAGAGTAGCCGGAGTTGTTGCGGTTGTCGCGGTTGCGGCCGCTGGCGAGGTAGGTGGCAGCAGCGCCACCGGCGAGACCGCTCCAGAAACCAGGTCGCCAGCCTTGTTGCTGTGGCTGTTGGCTGCTACCGCTCGGTGATGATTTGTTGTTGTTGTTGTTGTTGTTGTTTGTTCCTGGGTATGGAGGTGGAGGATCGTTGCGAGGACCCCAGCCGCCGCCGCCAGGACCATCATCACCACCACCACCACCACCTCCTCCTCCTCCGCCACCGTAACGTCTTGTCGTGTCCCCCTGTCTCCTGTTATTGTCCGAGCGCGCCACGCAGGCCGAGTACGCGATCCAGGCAAAGACGGCCACAAAGACGACGGCAAAGAGCCAGGCCGACGAGTCCGAGCCACCCTTGCCGTCGCCGAACCAAGCGTCGCCCTTTGCGAGGTTTGGGTAGCGGCGCTCGCCCTGCTCGGTGAGGGCGAGCGTGTACTCGACGCCGCAGCTGCCCTTGAGGACGTAGGGGTCGTCGGCGGAGGCGTAGCCCTCGCAGAGGACGTCGGTGGCGCCGAGCTTGAGCTCGGCGGGCAGCGAGGCGGCGCAGCTCCACTCGACGTCCTCGTCGCCGTACGAGGAGCCCTGGTTGGTGCAGCGCAGGACGTCGACGCTGTGCAGGTCGCAGACGGCGCGCGGCGAGACGCACCGCAGCTGCGGGACGGCGGCGGCGCGGCGGTGCGTCGTCTTGGCGCCGCCGCCGCGCAGCGTCAGCGTCCGCACCGACGAGAGCAGCACAGCGTTCTTGGCCGGCGGCGCGGCAGGGGAGGACCGCTTGGCGGCCGACGCCGTCGAGGCGGCGAGGCCGAGGGACACGAGCAGGGCAGGGGCGAGATGCATGGCCTTTTGGTGGTCCTGGTCGGATGCGCTGCGGATGATGGTTCCGTAAACGGTGTACTGCTGCGAGGTTGCCAGATGGGACGACGTTGGGAGTGAGTGGGTTTGACGCGCAGTAGTGTGTAGGTAGCCTTGCAGCCTTTCCGTCGTTTGTCAGGCATGCACGGTGCGAAACACTGCAGTGGGAAAATGATGGAAGTGACGTGAAGGCCTGGTGTGTAAGATTCAAAATGTTGTCGCCACCGCGAACCAATGGAAAAAAAAATCACAGCAAGGCGCGGGTGGTGCTGGCTTTGTAGAGAGTCACAGTTCTAGAGGACACGATGTCCATTGCCATGCAGGCGGCTGGATGGGGGCGGCATGACGAATACAGTCCGCCATCCGCCGCGCAAGCTTCGCAGTGCTAATCGAGTTGACCATCTAGCGTCTATCCCCAAACTCTCTTTTCCATCTTTTCCCGGAATCATCTTTACAGTGTGCTAGGGATTGATTGTTTCTGCGCGCGAAAAAAGGCTCGTGAGGTGCTTGTGTCAAAGGCTGGCAGTCGTCTGGTAAATGTGCGGTAAGCAATAGTTCGTCATGGATCAAGCAAGCTGCAAAATGCGACGATGCTGTACCACCGGCAACTGTCAAAGAAAAGACAACAATAAAGAGGCCATGTTTGACAGCCGTGACAGTGATTTTGGCGTGAGCTGGCTGGAGGTCGCTGGGTGGGTGGACGTTGTCTTATAACAGTCCAGCTGCTACGAAGTGGGTTGACGGTTAGTCGAGTTAATGCGCGGCCCTATTCCCTTGACTACCTCATGTATGTACGGATAGTCCGTACTGACGAGGATGAGCCGACAGGGTGCTCTCGGCACTCAGTCAAGGCATCCACTCGAATAACAGTAACAAACCATAGTGATGCTTGGCTTTTCGGCGTAGCCGCAGACTCGACGCGACTTGATGCCCCCCTCAATGTCAATGCGCTGAGCCCCTGTCAAAAAGACGCATCCGTTATTGTCGCAGCTCATTGTGCTCCATCTTGTCACCAGTCAGAGCAGCGTTGGATCCTGTGTACTTGTACTGACTGGTGAAAGACTTGAGTGATGATGATGCGCATCAACCTACGTGAGTCAGCCAACAGCACCGACGCAACGTTCGAAAGAAGCTTCTGCGCGTACAGGAATCATCGCAACTTGTTGCAACAACATTTTCTTTTTTTTTCAGCGGGATTGATGACCCTGCCGATCATCATTCGGCGGTCCGTGGGATGATTGACATGCAAGCCTTGCACTAATCAATCGGTAATGTCGCCAAGCCACGATGCCGCGCAACATGAGGCCATGATTTTCTAGCCCACTGGCGTCCAGGTTTCATAGCCATCATGCTAGCTGCCGTCGGTCAAACTGACTGCGCGAGCTTTTAAAAAATGGGTGCGGGACGTGGTAGGGCGAGTCAGCGTTTAAATTGACTACAGGCGCTCGCATTAAAGTTTACAAGATCCCACTTGCGCTGATAAATGGCAGATTGACTCGTCGACGGCCAGCGGCTATCCCGCCACCGCTATCCCGCACAATATCCCACTTGCACTTACAAACCTCTCCCCTCAAAGCCTGCAGGCGGAAGCGAGGAGCTGATTTCCGAGCGCTGATCGGCTAAAGCCAGATTCATAACCATTGTAGCCAATATAGTAGATTTAAGCTTTTGTTTTGCGATGCGGCTTTCTATAAGATCTGTTCCTCCCGCTCATCCAAGCAACATCGAATTCAAACAGTCATCAAAGGATATCTGCACTCTCATTCAACCTTGATCCTCACTACAGAAACTCGACACATAATCACCCATCATGATTGCTTCCGCCCTTACCCTCGCCTTGATCCAGGCGGTGGCCGCCTCTCCTCTGAGCTGCCCTGCTCCCAGCAAGCCTGCCTGCGCATCGCCCCAGGGCAATCTGACTGTCCGCTCGGCTGGCCTGTACCCCGAGCAGGCCGATTTCGACCCCGAGCGCTGCGTCACTTACATCAGGTACGTCTAGAGCCAATGCCATCCTAGGACTGTCCGAGTACAAGGACTGACCAGCCGTCCGCACCAGCAACCTCTACAAGAGCACCGTTTCCGTGTACGACGCCGTCGAGAACCGCGTCACCGACGTCATCACCCTCCCCGGCATCTCCAACGTGCCCGCGTTCCACGTCTCGGGCGTGCAGGTCGACAAGCGCCACGACAAGCTCACCATCAGCGCCAACGCCGGCGCGGCCTTTGACACGGAGGGCGTCGACATCTCGGGCACCAACCTGATTGTGCAGTACGACCTCGCGACGGGCCGGGTCGAGTGGCAGCAGAACCTGACGGCCGTGTCCAAGGGCGTCTTTGGCGGCTTCCAGGACATGGAGCACGACGCGGCCGGCAACAGCTTCGTCATCGGCACGTTTCCCAGCAGTATCGTCAAGATTAGCGCCGACGGCAAGACGGCCGAGCCCTGGTTCGTCGAGCGCGGCGCCAACCAGACGGTGCACGGCTTCACCGGCATCGCGGCCTTCAACGACGGCGCCAGCGTGCTCGTCAGCGACGGCCAGCGCGGCCAGCTGCTCCGCTTCGACACGGCCGCCGAAAAGGGCGAGCCCGTCCGCGTGCCCCTCCAGGACGGCGCCGAGCCCATCGGCGGCGGCCTCGACGGCGCCTACCTGCCCGCCCTCTACAAGGACACGGTGCTCCTCGTCTCGGACAATGCCCTGGGCACCGTCGTCCTCCGGTCGCAGGACCAGTGGCAGACGGCCGAGCGCGTCGGCGTCGTCGCCAAGGATCCTGGCTTCCCCGACGGCTTCGCCACGGCGACTGTGCAGATTGCCGACAGAATCTATGGCGTCACCGAGTTCTTCCTCGACAACGCTCCCCCTCGGTCGCTCAACAGGACCGAGTTTCCTCTGTATGACATTACTGATGCTGTCAACGAGCTGCTTATTTAAGCAAGTGATTTTTTTTTGGTTGTATTCTAGTAAAAGGGTCATTCGATGTACATGTGATGGTCCTTGATTCGTTTGATATTATATTCAGCTTGTTAAGATAGACAAATGCGTGGGCGTTTCTGCTCTGAATTCCTTTTGTTCTTGCCCGAACTACTTTTGCTTCTTGTGTTGCATCAGTCCACTCCGCGAACTGATGACACAGTCAAGTAAATGATTGCCGAGGCTAGCTGATGGATCAAAACATTTCGCTTTATAAGTTAAATTAAGAGACTAATCATTCAAGTTACGGATCCTTCCTACGCTTTCAGAGTTATCGTCAGAACAGATGCTTCAGCTTTTTCCTTTCTTTTCAACTCGTTGTCAGTTTCATCTTTTGCACACGCACTTTTCCCATTCACCAACGTGCACGCGCAGAACGACCACTGTGTTCTAAACATGTCAGTCATCCCACCTGCTACAGCTGCAAAGCAAGTGGTTGGAATAATTTTCAGTAACAGACGCGTGTTCGATTTTGAGGGAAGCACTTTGATTAAGCTCTTGAATCGTCATGTACTCGTTGCACCGTCGGGAGAAACCCAGCTACCCTAGAGACCCAAAAGCACGAGATGAGCAAGGACCGGATGTAGGTGGACCTAGGAGCAGACGAGACGAAATGCACGACTTGACAGAAGAAAAAAACACGGGTTTACGACGGCGGCTGTACTCTGTGACATGCAGACCATACCTTGGTACTACACAGTCGCACAGAACCAGGCAGTCGGAAATCCTTTTATGCAAATAACCGACGGGGCGGGTCAGGACGTGCGTGCACACCTGCACGATGAAGCAGGATGAGGCAGCGCCGCGATGACAGATGCGACACGAACCCGTGGCACAAGATGCTGGAGATGTGAATACAGGAAGGTGATGGACTGCGTTCTAGTTTGTTTGTGCGACATGATGCATACTTGAGTAGAGGAAAAGATTATGTAGAGGCTGCGCTGCGCGAACGTCTAAGCGATGAAGACTGCAAAACATGATGGCGGGTATTCAGCGTGTAGTTTTGAAAAATAAAATAAAAACAGATAAGAAAGTAAAAGAAAATTAAAGTATTTATATTAATATCAATAGAATTATCTATATAGATGGTGATTTTTTTTTATAAATATAGTAAAAGTTACTATGCGAATAGTAATACTAATTTACCGAGGCACGCATAGTGGCTTTTGCATTTAGTGGTCTCGGCCGAGACAATAGGCAGAGGAATTCTTGGACGCGTCAAGAAGCAAGGGGTCTTGGCGGCGGAGCTTTGCGGCTGAAAATATATTCCAGAAGGAAACAGTAACAAGGCTATACGGGACTAGAAGCAGGTATACAATCAAGGCGTGTCGCGAAAATGCCATGAATATTCTGCAGACGATGGGGCTCGTTGGCAGTAGATTATAACACAATGAAAAAGATGACGGATGCTTGGGTGGCTGCAGGGCGGCTGATGATGAAGAGAGCGTGTGCTTTTCGGACTTCTGGACGGCCCCGAACCCGGGAAAATTGGGTCAGCCCTGGGCTGCTTCCGGGGGGGGGGGGGGCGAGAGGGGAGGAATGTCAGGGTAGCGTTCGGTAAAGGCTGTTTTTCTCCCGTCAGGTTACAGAGTACTGGCGAGGAAAATGGCGCGAGAATTCTTCAACACAAGGGTTTTTTCAGACTATTGTAAAGACGAGTTCATCATTGCATCGAAAGAGGATCATCTGCAGAGTGTCGCAGAAAGAGACCTGGACCCGGTGGGTGACCATGTGTTCGCCTCTTGAGTGAAACATAGGTACCTACCTAGATATCGGCTAGGTACGTACCTACAGGCTGCTGGCCCGGCGTGTCTGTGTGAAGGGGTGGAGTGTGCGCATATGTATGACCCATTCGGCGTACTTGCAAAGTAGTCGTCGCAATTTTCGGGTGGCGGTAAGCGCAGAATTCATTGAAAAGAATTGTAAACTCTTTTTTCTCTTAGTCTGCGTGACTAATGCATGCATGTCTTGCCGGCTCGAGCTACTGAATGACGTGGACGACACGGCAGACAAGGAAGCAACGCCAGGTATCCAACAAGAACAATGCAGAAACAACTTGCCATGTCCGGGTACGGTGACACGGATACGCAAGCCGATGGAAACGAATCCTTTTTTATCATTACCAGCTCACATGGCTGGGGGGGGGGGGCCGGACCACATGGCTGCCGTATCCGTGCAAGGCTACGGCAAAGGATGCCAGTTTTGATAACAATTTTCTTCTCATATTAGATTGAGCAGGCTCAGATGGCGCCATCAGTCTTGTACAAACTCTCAACATGCACCTTGAATGGACATATTCTGCCGAGGGCTGAAGGAACACGCTGCAAAGCTTCATCGCAATATCTTTAACCTTTATTCAGAATATGAATGAGATGTGATTAAACTACCCAGTAACCTGGCTGTGGGCTTGCTGATGCGAGACGGTACGAGCAGAAACGAGACCCTGCGACGGATACACAATAATCATTGTTATTAAGATGAGAGGCTTACCGGTTGGTTGGTTGGTTGATTGGCATGGACAGGCATGACTGGGTACAGATCCCAGAGGCGTCATTTAGTCCGACGAGAAGACTCCACTGGGTGCAGGTGGTGATTGTTGAAGATTTGTGCTGATGCAGGCGTGCAGCCCACTGTAGCCTGATTGCCTCTCAGCTGCAGCTGCCTGTAACGTGCGAGTGGCGGCGGTTCGGCGGGCGGACTTGGCCAGACTCCGGCGAGCGGTCCGCTACAGGCGTGCACTGTACAAGTAAGCGTCCGCTAAGCGCACATTGCCTACCCGCCTGGCAGATGGAATGTTCTGCTGTAATCATAAAGTACACCTAGGTAGGTAGGTAGGCATGGCAAAGATGTCTTTTTCAGTTTCGAGATGTACGTCCGTGCCAGTTTGAGCAGTTGCTCTGCTCTGGGTTGTGACGAGCCCCAGAGCAAGCATGAGAATATCCGGACGGCACCGTTGGCGCCATGTTTCTTCCTTGGTGGCTTGCCCGTGGGCCGTTGCAGCGGGCGCGGTAGGCTTCAGCGGGTTTCAACAGGGTGCTCGGCGGGCGCTCAGCGGGCTGGTGGCCTGTAAAAGGAAAGGACCAGGCCGCCTGACTGGTCGTATTACGCGTATCCTCACCATTTATAATTATTCTGCACTCTTTCTCCAGTGAAACTGATGACTGAAGTCCCAGCAAGAGCAGCTCTCTTGGCGTCGCCAGGCAGGCAAACGGACCCAACGAGACTCCGCATACCCCCCATCAGCATCTCCATTCACATCTCCATCATCATCTTGACCAGCATCTCGGCGCGCCCCTCCATCCCATCTCGCAGACTTTGGTTGATTGCCATCAACTCTGCACACCCAGAACCCACTCACCACCGGTTCCTTTTGGTCCCCTGTCCCGGATAACCGTAGTGCCTCTGGAATATCCAATTCAAGGGCCTGCTCTCTGTTTGTCGGGTCCCGGACTCCTCGTCGGGCCCATCCCCTCTGCTTCACACCCCGACGACGCACGTCCGCACATTAAACCCGTCACGGCCACGACTATGCGAGCCGCCACCACCTGCGACTCCTCGCACGGCCCGTTATAATACTTTGACCTTTCCCCTCGGCAATCGCCTTACACCCTCCCCATCATCTCTTGACTTTCCCTAGCCTGACCGACTTCTCCCCTCCTTTCTGCTTCTTCTTTCTTCTTTGCTCTTTGCGCAAACATTCTCGACGACACCCGGATCCCGTCTTCTCTACTCTCGCCGCCGCCCGCCAGCCCGCCCGCCACCAGAACAAACACCACACTCCCGCCGAACACGCCCTCTGCTTCTCTCTGTCTCACAACGCCCATCCACCTCGCACCATCGCACCGGCTTCTTGCATTTCATCTCTCTCTCTAGCCCCAAACAGGCAATCGGCGCGCTTCACCACTTCCTCTTCCAATTAGTCTTGCCTGCGTGCCAGTCCCACGTCGTCTGTTGTGACTCGCCTGCCACAACCGCGGCTTCGCTTCAACTGCGTCTCGACTTTCTGTCAGTCCTCCTGCCAATTGTTCATGTAAATCCTTGCCGAGAACTGTCGCCCTTTTCTCAGCTCTTCTTGCCCATAATTGTCTCCCGTGCCTCTGCTCTTCTTCTCTGCCATCTGGAGCTGACCTTTGCGACATTCTTGCTCTAGCCTTCCCCTTGTCTCGCAGCCCCCCCCAGCAAATTCCGCGCCCGCTCTCATCGCTGGGCCGCCCTTCAATTTCGCCCGCCCGTGGCTTGAAGCTGCCAACTTCGCCTCGCATCCAGCTTCCCTCACTCGCTTCGCAGGCCTGACCTGCCTCTAGTCGCCCGTCATGGCGTACGAACTTTCAGAAAAGCCTGCAAGGCTTCAACAAACTGTCCAGTCTGGTTCTCAGCCTGCCTCGCAACCCGCCTCCAGCCATGGCGACTCGTCCGATCCCGAAACCCGCCCTCTCGAAAAGGCAGACACCAAGCTCGCGACGCCTCCCAAGACGGCCAGCCCAGATGATCTCTATGCGCACCTCCCTGAGCACGAGGCCGACATTCTCAGAAAGCAGGTTGACGTGCCCAGTCTGGCAAAGGGCGCTGGAGTCCTCTACCGCTACGCCTCGCGCAACGACATCATCATCATTGTCGTTTCCACCATTTGCGCCATTGCCTCTGGCGCTGCCCTGCCCCTCATGACTGTCATCTTTGGAAATCTCCAAAAGGTCTTCCGCGACTTCTTCTTTAGCGGCGGAATGACGTACGACGACTTCGTCGGCCAGCTGACCAAATTCGTCCTCTACTTTGTCTACCTCGGTGTTGGTGAATTCATCGTCACCTACATTTGCACTGTCGGCTTCATCTACACCGGCGAGCACATCTCTGCCAAGATTCGCGAGCACTACCTCGAGGCTTGCATGCGACAAAACATTGGCTACTTTGATAAGCTTGGAGCCGGCGAGGTCACCACCCGCATTACCGCAGACACCAATCTCATCCAGGATGGTCTTTCCGAAAAGGTCTCCCTCACCATTGCCGCCCTCGCCACCTTTATTACCGCCTTCGTCATTGCTTTCATCAATTACTGGAAGCTCACTCTCATCCTTTCCGCCACCGTCTTTGCCTTGGTCCTGAACATCGGTATCGGTTCCAGCGTCATGCTGAAGCATAACAAGGCCTCCCTTGAGTCCTATGCCGAGGGTGGCTCTATTGCCGAAGAAGTATTCAGCTCCATCCGCAATGCCATTGCTTTTGGCACCCAGGAGCGTCTCGCGAAAAAGTACGACAGATACTTGGCCAAGGCCGAGTACTTTGGTTTCCGCGTCAAGAGCGCCATGGCCATCATGATTGGTGGCATGATGCTCATCCTCTTCCTCAACTACGGCCTGGCCTTCTGGCAGGGCAGCAAGTTCATTGTCGACGGTGTCATCCCACTCAACAAGATTCTCACAATCATGATGTCCGTCATGATTGGTGCTTTCCAGCTCGGCAACGTCGCACCCAACCTCCAAGCCTTCACCACCGCCGTAGCCGCTGCCGCCAAGATTTTCAACACGATTGACCGCCCCTCTCCCCTGGACCCCTCCAGCGAGGACGGAGCCAAGATTGATAACATTATGGGCAACATTCGTCTCGAGAACATTTCTCACATCTACCCGTCCCGTCCCGAGGTTCGCGTCATGTCCAATGTCAGCCTGAGCATCCCTGCTGGCAAAACCACGGCTCTTGTCGGCGCATCTGGCTCGGGAAAGAGCACCATCGTTGGTCTCGTTGAACGTTTCTACTCTCCGGTCCAGGGCACAATCTACCTGGATGGCATCGACATGTCCACTCTCAACCTCAAGTGGCTCCGCCAGCAAATGGCTCTCGTCAGCCAGGAGCCAACCCTTTTTGGAACGACCATTTTCAAGAACATTGGCCACGGCCTGATCGGAACAGCGGCCGAGCACGAGACCGAAGAAAGACAACGCGAGCTCATCATTGAGGCTGCCAAGATGGCCAACGCCCACGACTTCATCTCCGGCCTGCCTGAGGGTTACGAAACTAATGTCGGTGAGCGCGGCTTCCTCCTCTCCGGCGGTCAGAAGCAGCGTATTGCCATTGCCCGCGCCGTCGTCTCTGATCCCAAGATTCTTCTGCTCGATGAAGCGACCTCTGCTCTTGATACCAAGTCGGAAGGTGTTGTCCAGGCTGCCCTCGAGAGGGCCGCTGCCGGCCGTACCACCATTACCATCGCCCATCGTCTCTCCACCATCAAGGACGCCCACAACATTGTCGTCATGTCTGAAGGCAAAATCATCGAGCAGGGCAACCACGATGATCTTATCGAGAAGCAGGCTGCATACTTCAACCTCGTCTCCGCGCAGAACATTGCTGCCGCCGAAGAGCTTACTGCCGAGGAGCAGGCTGAGCTTGAGGCGGAAGAATTGGCGCTCCTTCAGAAGAAGTCGACCAACCGTGGCTCTATTTACGAAGCCGACCCTGATGACAACATTGCTGATAGGCTCAAACGAAACTCAACCCGGATGTCTGTCTCTAGCATGGTTTTGCAGACCAATGCGGTTGGTGATCGCCAGCAAAAAGATGGCCTCGGAACCCTGATCAAACTCATTGCCTCATTCAACCGACCTGAATGGAAGCTGATGCTCCTCGGCTGTGTTTTCAGCGTCATCTGTGGTGGTGGCAACCCAACCTCGGCCGTTTTCTTCGCCAAGCAAATCACCACGCTCTCTGTGCCTGTTACTCCTCTGAACCGTGGCCAGATTAAGCACGACTCGGACTTTTGGAGCTCCATGTTCCTGATGCTAGCCTTTACCCAGTTCATCTCCTTTGGTATCCAAGGCGTTGCTTTTGCCCTCTGCTCCGAGCGCCTCGTTCACCGTGTTCGTGACCGCGCTTTCCGAGCGATACTGCGCCAGGACGTTGCCTTTTTCGACAAGGAGGAAAATACTGCCGGTGCTCTGACCTCGTTCCTCTCTACCGAGACCACTCATGTTGCTGGTATCAGCGGCGTGACGCTGGGCACGATTCTGCTCACCGCTACCACTTTGATTGCTGCCTGCACCGTCTCTCTCGCTATTGGATGGAAGCTCTCGCTTGTGTGCATCTCGACCATTCCTATTCTTCTTGGATGTGGTTTCTTCCGCTTCTGGCTTCTTGCTCACTTCCAGCGCCGATCCAAGGCCGCCTACGCGTCATCCGCTTCTTACGCTTCGGAAGCTATCTCTGCTATCCGCACTGTTGCGTCTCTCACTCGCGAAAAGGACGTTCTGGAGATTTACCAGGCGTCTCTTGCCGCGCAGCAGCGCCGCAGTCTGATTTCTGTTGCCAAGTCTAGTGCTCTTTACGCTGCATCTCAGTCGCTCGTGTTCCTTTGCCTTGCCCTTGGTTTCTGGTATGGAGGCACGCTCATCGGCAAGCGCGAATACAGCATGTTCCAATTCTTCCTGTGCTTCATGTCCATCATCTTTGGCGCCCAGTCTGCTGGTACTGTTTTCTCGTTCGCCCCAGACATGGGCAAGGCGCACGGCGCTGCCCAGGAGCTCAAGATCTTGTTTGACCGCAAGCCCGCCATTGATACCTGGTCCGAGGAAGGCGAGCCCGTCACCCACGTTGAGGGTACTCTTGAGTTCCGCGATGTGCACTTCCGCTACCCCACTCGCCCCGAGCAGCCCGTTCTGCGCGGCCTCAACCTGACCGTCCGCCCCGGTCAGTACATTGCTCTTGTGGGTGCCTCTGGCTGTGGCAAGAGCACTACAATTTCTCTGCTCGAGCGATTCTATGACCCTCTCTCTGGTGGCGTCTATGTCGACGGCAAAGAAATCAGCAATCTCAACATCAACGACTACAGATCGTTTATTGCTCTAGTCAGCCAGGAGCCTACTTTGTACCAGGGTTCGATCAAAGAGAATATTCTTCTCGGCACTACTCGCGAGGATGTGTCCGACTCGGAGCTGGAATACGCGTGCCGTGAAGCCAACATTTATGACTTCATCGTGTCTCTGCCCGAGGGCTTCAACACGACTGTGGGCAGCAAGGGTGCGCTGCTGTCTGGTGGCCAGAAACAGCGAATCGCAATTGCCCGTGCCCTGATTCGTGACCCCAAGATTCTACTCCTCGACGAGGCCACATCGGCTCTTGACTCTGAATCTGAAAAGGTGGTACAGGCGGCGCTGGACAAGGCGGCTAAGGGCCGCACAACCATTGCTGTTGCACACCGTCTGAGCACGATTCAGAAGGCCGACATCATCTACGTGTTTGATCAAGGTCGCGTTGTCGAGCAGGGTACGCACTCGGAGCTGATGCGCAAGAATGGCCGGTACGCAGAGCTTGTCAACCTGCAGAGTCTCGCCAAGAACGGCTGAGGTGTGCTGTTTTCTTTTCATTTGAGTTTATGGTTCTGTTGCATATTTTCCGGCGTTGTGTCATCTGGGGTCACATGTAGTAGAACATGGACAGTGCAGGGTTATTCCGGGTCGAGGGATAAAAAGAAGTGTATATAAAATGTTGGTGAATTCTGATTGGTCTCATCATTTTGCATACCATGCCTAGTTTTCAATTTTAGTCCCTTGAAATTTTACTTTCTCCAAATCCCTCACTCTATGAACTTGCTTGCTGGACACACTACAGGTGTAATGTGTGAAGTCTGTTGTTTTTGGCATTTTTATGCCGTAGCCGGGCAAGGACATGCATGGCGAAGGGCATGCACCTTGGAAGTGTAAAGCGAGCCGAACCGCCGTTTTCGGGCAGGAGGCAGGAGGCATGGGTAGCTGATGAAACGCGAGTGGCCATTTGTGCTGGGCGTGAAGTGGTACATTGTGAGGAAGGGCAACTTGGGATGAAACAGGTCTCTTTGGCGTGCGGCCGACGGGAACAAACTCTAGTTACCGTGTAGTACAACAACGGTTGACGCGTGGCAGAATGAGGATTGCTAATGACTTTACAAGGCAAAAAGAAGGCTGTGTACTAGTTTTCCCCCTTCTTTTTTCTTTTCCAAGGACCGCTTTCGGAATCCTATTCAAATAACTTGATACCCGTCTGGAGTGCCAGTGTTGTTCACCTGAGACTGCGGCACGCGAGATGCCCTGCGACGGCCGCGGTGGGCTTGGCGTGCGATTGGGCTGCGGGATGCGACCACGACGGCAGAATCTGGGTCGAGAAGGAGGACGAAACATGGAGATAAGAGGGCATAGCTGGCGACGGCTGGCAAATAACATCAGACGCACCCGACACCTACCCTCGTGCCTCCGTTACTGGTGACGAGCGCTTGCTCTCAGTTGTGCTCCCCGCGAAACGGCTGCCATGTCGCGCTCAACTGCGGACGCTTTACAGGATAGAGTTCTGATGACCATGTCTCTCGGGTGAGCTTGAAAAGACTGCAATCACAAAATCTGTCTAGATCATACCAATACTTGCTCTGTACTTTCCAACATGTCTTTTACGAGCTTCACAGAGTCTCTCAAATTCCTTCCACCCGCCTCTAGGACTGGCGCACCCGAGAGCAGACATTGCACGAGGGCAGGTAATACGCGCGCTCCGTTCTCATTATAGTCTTCACCCCAGTCAGTAATCCTGGTACCCAAGTCATTGTGCAGTCGGCACAGCAGTTGCCAGCACGTCCTGTGCATTTGAAAGTAGTCAAACGTGATGAGCGGGGTTTCCACGTTCAAAAAGGCCAAGAGAACCAAGAGCACCTCTTCTATCGGGGGCTTTTGACCGGTCCAAATCTTCAACGCCTTTCCTCGACTGGTTGCTGCCTTTCGCATCGCTTCCGCCACGTGGTTAGGCTCCAGGCCTGTTCGTCCGTCGCCATCGCAGTACCTTACTTTGGACAGCCATGTTAATAATGGTGCAGCAGGCTCGAGCTTTTTGCGTTCCCTGGGTCGTATATCCGATTCGGGTCTGCGAGCCCTAGCCAACGCCGTTGGAGGCGCGCCCATCGCCAATAACAAATGGCTGCTGCTTTTCTTCAAGTTGGGGGGCACACCGTCAAAAAACAAATCTTTGCAGTGGGTGGCCATGATATGCTCCATGTCTGCCCATTCACGGTCAAGGAGCCTGGCTTGCTTTTGTGCATTGTATAGGTGTGCAACGGCGAGTATCGACATGAACGAGTTGGCGCGGCGGACGGACGCCTCGTGAGCGACCATTCGAAAATTGTAGAGCAAGAGGCCGCACCAAACGGGATCGCGGCGAAGGAGATAAAAGTCCTCGATGTGTTGGCTTGCATCCGGGTCAGCTGCCTTCTCCTTTCTCAGCCCACCAATGTAATCGTTTGTAATATATTGATCCATGAGCTCGAGGACAACTTCAAGAGATTTATCAGTGTGATCGGTTAATGGTATGCCGCTTGCCTCCTTTTCGAAGTCAAGCGTCTCTTTGATACTATGCCTGATTGAAGATGCTCCACGACGGAGATCTTCAAAAGCTCGAGTGATGTCTGTTTTGAGGACTCTTCGAATGTCTACGAAGATCTGGACGGCGAATGCAAGCCAGAATAGTGGTCGATCTTGCTGCATTTGCTCCCTCAGCCCGTGAAGAAAACCATGTTCTGCATGAACTTTCAAATCATTCTTTAACAAAACGCAATACTCGGGAATTAGTCCAAAGGCAAGACCGAGATCCTCCATCGCTTTGTCTTCGAGCTCTGCGGTGGGGAAGAGTCCCACAAGATTGGGAGGAACCGTTGGCACAAAATGATTGGGATCGTTCTTGAACTGCTTTATCCATGTTGAGATTGTGAGCCAGCCAGGCATGAGACAAGGTAATTCCAGGTCCGTTCCACTGTAATCCTCTCCCTCCATTGTGTCCCGGAGCATAACACATACGAAGCAGACTTTCCGCTCGAGTATCACGTCAGCACTCGACGAGCGCTCAAAATCCTCATGTAAGGCACGAACAAAATCAATTGCTGTATTAGTGGTAATAGACGCAGCAGATAGATCGCACGCGCCAGCTTCGTACATCTGCCAGATATTGCGGACGAGCATGCGGATGCGGTGGACGTCGAACCAAAACAGCCCTTGCGCCGTGAATTCTTCGAGCAAATCCGAGGCCGGATCTGCGATCACTTCCACACGCCTGAGAACCTCTGGAGCTGAATGGGCATCCTCAGTAGCTCTGCCCATCGGCTCACTGGACGTGTCCTCGACTTCGAGATGTGAAAACATGTTTTCGAGTTCAGGCAAATCAAGGTGGATATCTAGATCTTCGCTGTTGCTCTCCTTCTCGAACTTGACGCCCGGTTCTAGGTTTGACCTGAGGATATCTCGAACAGATTGTAATACGCTGATGAAATGTCCATGGCCATTGCTAGCATTTGCGATTGCATCTGCATCTTCTGTGCTCTCGTAATATTTTTGAAACCGTTTCCGCTCCGCAATCGCCTGCTGCAGGTGATACGCGAATGTCGCAGGGACCAGAATTCGCGGTTTCCTGCAATCTGCGATCCGCTGAGCCAGTGGAATGAAATCATCCATTTTGAGTAGATAAGGATGGGACGGCCTCTCTGGCGCAGCGTTTTCGCGTTCTCGCGCCATCTTCCGCGCCTTGCCCTTGAGTCGGGGTGACTTTGTGCTGGCCTTTGTCTTCTCAGACGGCGGCAGTTGATATCCGCATCTTTCGGCTGTGGTGACTAGCCACGAAGCTACAGCCTGCGAGTCGGCCTTGTAACGCTTGTAGCGGAAGTTCAGGCCCTCGGGAAACATCGCGGGGGAGGGTTAACAGGGAGGTCTTGCCATGGTTCCAAAGTTTTGGAAAGCCTAGATATAGGTCGTAGCAATGTACACGCAAAAGAGGGGGTGGCTGATACCACGAAGTGCATGTCAGGCATACACGCATGTGTATTGGGCCAACGAGGCTTGTGGCTGGTCACAGTCCTAGTTACACTCTCTGATCGCTTCCACTTCCCGCCAGCATGTTCAAGCATATTGCACAAAAGTCCAGCTTTTGCGATTATGATGACAGACAAAGTGATGCCTGGGTGGGATAGAGAGGGCCATATACTTTTATAGAGGCCATGGACAGAAGCGATCTTCTATTTATTGCGCCCGCGACAAATCTGCGTGTGGATGTAACTCTTCTGGTACGTGTGGACGCCAAAGTACTTTTCATGAGCTCGTGCGATGCACTATTCGGACTGTACAAGCCGCACTCGAGGCAAAATTGGATGTACATATTTTTCAAACGTTTGCCTACTTAGGATGGCGGACGCTCTTTCGGTCGACCCTGTATCAACAAATTATTCCGCGAGAATATACGGATACTGTCTGTCTAGGTATCTTTGGGAGGGGGATGTGGGTTACGGACGCAGGTACGAGAGCGAGACATGGGGAGTGGGGGGCGAGGCTGAGTTGAAGGACGTTGGATGGCGGCGAGTATGAAAAGGCACGGACAAGCAAAAAGAAGAATGTGGTGGTCATCAGTGTAAGAAACGGAATGCTTTCGGTCTGCAGGTCTGCAGGAGAGGATGGCAAAATGTCGGGTTGAGATGGTAGGGGGCCAGAGTGGAAATGAGATTTGAGAAAAGACGCCTCATCAATCGCACCACTCTCTGTAGGCGACATACTGGCGTGATTCTTACACTAGTTACGGCTAGTTACTGGGTATTCTGCATCTGCCATGCGGCTGTGGCAACCAATGACCCAGTTTTGGGCTTGGGCTTTGAGCTTTGACGTTGACGGAGGTGAAGATGCTTTGAGGAGCGCTCCACAGCCAGACATGACGCGGCAGACTCGGATGAGTGCAATAGAGTTTGTTTTGTTACAAGAGGTAATTGAGACGGCACGCGACTTGTTTGAACTGTTTATAAAGTGGCCGGACATGCAATTCAAATGGTTTTGTGACGAGTGCACCAGTAGTTATCCGTACAGGCCTTCATTTTGGTAGCTGACGGGTCCCGCCCAGGCCCAGGGGCAAGGACGCCATGCAATCCACACGGCGCGGGTTCTAGCGCTTGGTCTAGACCTTTGAAGCCGTGGTCGCGCAACAAAAGTCAATACTGAGTACTCTCGTACCTGGCACTGGTTTGAGGAGCGCGGGTGGTGTGGTCAGGCTGGCTGGGGATTGGATTGCATGCTGGCCCTTGCTTCTCTGCGCCATCGCCCAGTTTATTATACGGAGTAGCGGCGAGGCTGATGGCATTCTTTCTGATGATGGCTGAGGGATCTTGGTTTATTAAAAAGAAGAAGAAAACAAAACAACAATAGGAAATGTAATGATGTCTATAGATTAGTCTACAGACAAATTGATTGCCCTTGCCAAATCGTCCCCTACCTTGTGAATACGGAGTATATCTCGAGAAGCTGCACGCGGCGGTCCTCTTCCCTGTCTCCTTGGCCACGTTTATTTCAAGCCTCTATTTTCGATGGTCCAGGAACCAGCTTGCCAGCGTTCCGAGATTGCGGCCTGTAACTACATATGCGCCGCTTATGCGGAGTAGTTATGGGACCAGCCGGGCTGGGGGACGCAAAATGCGGCGGAGCTTCTCAGCTTGGCCCGTTGGAAGGAGAAGCAGAACTTTCCTTGCATTGCGCCGTTTTCTCTTTGCTGTTGGCAAAGTTTATTTCCTTCATCAAGTGGTAGCCGAACGGGCACACCCCTACCTAGGATTCCACGTGGAGCCACAACGCACAGCCAGGAGAGAGAGAGAGAGGTGAGAGGTGAGAGGTGAGAGCCCAGTTTATAACTACAAGGACAAGGGAGAGACATGACATGGCCCAGGGGGCCGCCATCACGCTATCGACAGGCATGTTTTTCTGCAGGCAGTCGCTAGTGTAACTGGCCCTGAAGCTGGAGCCTCGCCGGCCTCGCCAGGTGGACTCTGGAGCAATAAGTACTGGTAATATCTGGCTGATGTATACTTGGCCCGCCTCAACTGATGACCGCGGGCGGAAATGGCTTGCCAAGATGGGGGGTTTCGACCAGTGACAAGACGAAAAGGTTAGATTTCATCTACCATCAGTCGGTATAATTTACAGAGGGACGAATGGAAAGCCGTCGCTCAACTTGCCCATTGTAGATGGACTGTCCGGCGCTGGCCCAGCAGTGCCAGCACTAACAACGGTAGACACTGCGCTAGACGGGCCGCTAACGCTGGAAGCAAAACCGCCGGCCGAAGCTTTCCATGCAGCCAAGCAAGGTACGGTCGGCACCTACTGGTACCTAGGTACCTACGGAGTAGATACCTCACTAGATCTAGAACAGTGCAGTGCAATTGCAAAGTGCAAACGGCAGGAAATGTCCCCCCCCCCGGCCGCCTCACTGATCGCTCACGGACACACTCTCTAGTCTCTGCATTCTGCAACAGCATCTCTTTCCTCGTTTCGTCTCTTCTTACCGTCTGCAAACACGACGACGACGTCGAATTGTTCATTGAAAGAACACGTTCTCTGCAACATTCCCTGCCACGCCACTCACCCCAGCCCAGCAGCCTAGTCTTCTCTCGAATCTAATTACCGGCGAGCCACCGCTGACCCAGCATCCCTGTCATACCCAGTCAACAAGGCGCGCTCGCCCCGTTGCGGCTACCTGGTAACGACCAGTAACCTTGTCGAAAGGAAAGAAAATAGATTGCTCGAAAGCTCCATCGGGAAAGCACCTTGCCGTTACCCAACTTTTCCTCCATCCGTCTGGCTGTTGCTGCGTTCGACAAACCACCATCACCACCACACTCGTTGATAGCCGCGCCAAACAAAGCTTCCAACTGTCGTCGTTCTTTTTTGCTATTGTTCTAAATCTGGGCCTTCAAGACGCTCTGTTCTTCCGGCGCCCAGCTCACCGACACTCTCTACGGGACATGCCCTGACAGCTGGAGCAGCCACTTCGACCCCTAACACAAGCCCACCTAGAGTCTGCGCCGCGCCGCCCCCAGCGTCCGAGCTGTTTTGTCGTCGCAAGCTCCTTTGCTCACGGCAACCGACTAATTGCGGCGAGAAAAACAACTACTCGCCAACTCTGCACCAGACGGCGACGGAGCAAACGGCAATTGTTGACCAGTCTTTTCTGCCTCTCGGGGCGTAATCCTGCAACAGACGCTTTGCCAACCACACGCGTCTTTTCCTGGCTCAAAGCGGCCAGCTCCTGGGCTCGATTGACCAGAGATCCCGGACTGAACGGAACCCATATCAATCAAGCGCCGCATTCGAGCCGAGTCGTAGCTGCTGTCAGCAGTCCTGCCCCGCGCCGCTGCTGCACTTTCACCAGCACGAGAAGGAAAAAAAAAAACGAAAGTTGACACACTAAACCTGGGCCGGCGTCGACTCCGAGAGTCATGGTGAACCCTGTCTCACATTCCTCAGCGAACAGTGGCACAACGACGGCCAACTGCCAGTGCTCGACGCGCCCAGCGCGCTGTCGCCGATCCGGGTCTACTTGCTCGACGTCCTCCTCACGTTCTCCCGCGTCGCACAGCCGCCGATCAGCCCCCATGTCGCTCCGCGCCGGCATCATGACCGTGCTCGTCGCCGGAGCCGCCGCCCAACAGCAACTACAGCAACCACAGCTGTGGCAACAGCCTGCCGTCGTTGCGGCGGCTGCGCCAGCGTCTTCGCCGACGATACCTTCCTGGACGGCCGAAGTGGAGCAAGATGTGCAATTGGGGCCCGATGATCTGCATGCGCCAATGACCGTCACCTATTTTACAAGGCAATTGGATCTGGTCAAGCGAGATCCCAATGCAGTGCTCGAGGCTAGAGACACCGTCGTCGCTCGTGACAGCTCCAGCTCTGCCGCTGCCAGCGCGTCTTCTAGCGATTCATCCTCGGGAGATTCTTCCTCGTCCTCGACGGCGTCGTCATCCTCCTCCTCCTCCTCCTCCTCCTCCTCCTCCTCTTCTGCAGACTCCTCTTCGTCTCCTCTACCTTTGCCGTTCGACGACGCTCCGACTTCGATATTCAAGAGCACAAGTAGCACAAGCGATGCCTGCCCAGCATTCATGAAGAAGCTGTTGAGTGACCCGACATTCAAGCAATGCTACCCTCTATCCATGATGCTACGAGTATGTTTCATATGCTTTTTGTCTGATATCCTCTTCTAGTCCACCCCTCTAACATTTACAGACGTCGACCTCTTTCTTCCAGGCCGAGAAGCAACTTGTCAGCATCGTCCGCGTACTTGACGCGACTTGCGCCCCCAACGTCGACAAGTGCGAACAATTCCTCACCCAGGCCGCCAAGAACCTCATCGACAGCTCCAACTGCAAAAAGGAGTACGATGCCAACCAGATTTCGGTTACCGAGGCTTTCAACGGGCTACGCGCCTACAAGGTGCTGTACGCGGCCACGTGCTTGCAGAACCCTGCGACGCAAAATTACTGCTTTGCCAGCGCCGTCACCAACGTCACGAACCCCTCGGACATTTTCTTCTACTCGATGCCCCTCGGTCTGCCACTTCCCGGCGGCTCGACGCCCTCGTGCGGCTACTGCACGACCCAAACCATGGCCATCTTCCACACCGCCACCTCGGACCGCTCGCAAAAGATCTCGTCGACGTACAGAGATGCCGCGCGCCAGGTCAACACCATTTGCGGCCCGGGCTTTGTCAACGACACGGCCACATCGGGTGCCGGCCGGCTCGTCGCGGCGCCGAATGCGGCGGCGACGCTCGTCACAGCGCTGTTTGCTACGCTGCTTGGTCTGACTGTCATGGCTTGGTAGAGCCGGGCCATGGAAGCGACCATGTACAGCTGCAAAGGCGCCTTTGCCTGGCTGCCTCGGGTTGCATGCTTTTGTGTTGTGCAAGATTGCGACTCTTATCCTAACCTCTTATACCCATTTGTCGAATCTTCAATATTCGCCGACCGTCCAACTGCCGGCTGCATTCACGCAAAGAACAACTGTATTTACGGTTTCGGTCTTGTTATTTTCTTTTTACAATCTGCAGCGTTTTCACATGATTTCTGAAGTACGACGGGCATCTCGACTTCAAGGCTTTATCTTAATCCTGTTCATTACTCGCATCACCTACGGCCAACAAGATCACTTAATATTTTCTTATACTCAAACACGCATCAACACGAATATCTCCTTCTGATCATATATCATTCGTGTTATGAAATGCACATTCTATTCAGCATTAGTCTTCATTGGCGGGATTCTTTGGCTAGGCTGCACACAGAGGCGCAAAGACGTAGTCCCAGGCATTTGTCTTATTATCATCTAGATATTCAAAATCCAACAATGAAAGTTTGAAAATCACTTCTTTTGCCCATTGAGTCGAAATCCTGGGCTGCGTGACTATAGCATTGCAAGCTCTTACACTTCTTTGCCTGTAGCGGCGGTGATGGTCGTCTCGTGCGCCTTCCTCGTCCCTCTCTGAACACAGGTTGGTTCGCAAGGGAGAAGTCGACTACAACCGTCGTGGAATGCACCCGATTCTCCGAGACTTGCATCTTCTCTTCGTGGTGAATAAAGAAAAAGCAAGCAAGCCCCCTAGTAGCCTGGCACAAATGTTTCCTTTGCCGCCATGGCAGAAATGCTGCATGAAACGGCACAGTATCGTGCTAGACCCCGTTGTCAGCACACTCCCACGATGGAGCCCGATCCCTCTGATCACGCACATCACTCAGAAGTCGCCGATCCAGCCTATGCCGCTTTTGTTTTACACGACTGAGCTGTTGCACTTGTGGCTTTTGTAAGGTTTACTGGCACGGATCCTCCCGCTGCCGAAAGTACCAAAAGGCGCGCTACACTGGGCGTTCCCGTGGGCTCCGAAACCACGGCATGGACCACTCGCCCTTTGTCTCTCATCGTCTCTTGGGATCTCTTATTAGTGCTCGTTTACTCCGTGCGGAGGGCAGCTCTGCAACAATGTCTAGGGTCTGGAGTAGTTAAAGAAGCCTGCGGAGGGGCGACAGAAACGTGCCACCCTGGTCGTTGTCATTTGGATATGTCAGTCCAATGTTTCGGGTAATTGACAAGCGACGAGGCAAACCCGGATGCTTTGCTAGATGTAATGGGCCAACATGAATTGGGTCTCTCTTTCCTTGCGGCGGTGTAGATGATCCCTGGACCACGTGTCCCAGATTGGGCACGTCGAGCTGGCAGCCCGAATTGAAACTTTTTGTCTCTCTACGTAGAGACCGTCCGCTAGACGACTCATCATCTGTGACACAGCTGTGGCAAAAGCAGCTCGACGCACCTCAGACATTTATAATGAACGACGTGCTGCTGTGAGTGTAAGTGGAGACGCGAGCCCTTATCACGCAAGCCATGTCTGACTCCCACGAGCTGGCTTGCAGACAAAAGCAAGTTCAATAGGCTAAACTTCAGAAGATACCGGGGTGATGGCAGGCACGCATCGGTGTGTGATGAGCTCCCAAGCCGATTGCGCCGCGGGCGAGGTCAGCAATTGCAGATATAAGACATGCTCGACATTCGTACTCAGAGTCAACGCGTCTTTGCTCAAATATTGGCGTTTTTTTTGTAGCTTTGGCGCCCCGGACTCAAAAAGGAGCAAGTGCAGAAGCTGGTATGGGGCTGCCGAGGCTACATCTGCGCCCCAACTGCAAGACATGCCATGCATGTACAGAACAGGGAACGTAGAAAGCTAGTTGTTGCTTGAACGGGGCAGGTGGCTGGTAAAGGCCGATCATGTCGGCGTTTTTTTCATGACATTTCGATGCAGCAACAATCAGCGGGGTATCCGTACAGCAAAGGAAAAGAAGAATGGAAAGGAGAAACGGACAGCATTCAGACACACATCCGGGTGCCAGGCTCCTGGCCATGTGTTTGAGGCAAGGCACGCAGAGGGAAATGCAGCTCGGTAATAAGTAGCATTTGGGCTCTTTGTTTTCTCGCCCCCCTTCGGAGACTGCATAGCAGTGATGCTCGTCGGATAAGGCGGACATTTTCGATGCCCGAGATGGGCCGGCATTGCTGCACAGTCGCACAGGCATGAGCGGCATCGCGTGCAAGCGAGTTGGAAATGCTGGTACAAAGAGAAGAAGAGGCAGGAATGATTGGCTGACCGAGCGTAACGGGCACGGTAGACGAGTGTCCGTACCCTGTACTGGTACGGATTCTCCGTAGGAAGTACCAGTACCCGTATGTGACCTACGGCTTGCCGCGAATGTGGTTCTGAGCCAATAGACTCACCAAAGTAACGTAGGGGCCTGCTGGATGGAGGACACACACATGCGCGCTGGTGCAGCCTTGGGCGTTGATGATGCCGTTGCTTGACGAGTGAGGCTGGCACGCAGGATGGTGATGAGGCTGGGCCGGGCAAACCGTTGAACAGGGAAGTTGGCCGTTGATCAACCAGCCAGCCTTGGACAACGGCTCTTACTGTGCAACTAAAAGGCACGCGCTAATTTATTAGGCACAAGGTATCCGTAGCGGGACGGTCCTTGCCAATGCCAGGGAAGGAGCGTGGGGGTTCACGCCATGCCTGACACGCACTGTCATTGTCACTGAGCCCCTGGCCTGCAGCCTGCAGCTTGCCAACTGCCAACTGCTGCTTCTGACGCTTTGCTTGCTGACTGGCAATTTGTCAACCCATCTCACTACCTAGAATTCTCAGTGCCATGTTGCGAGATTGCCAGGGGCCAGACTTCCATAATCTCTCCTTCACTGGTACGGAGTACAGGGAGTCCCATATCGCCTGGAAATTAAACAGTAGCGTACTTCGTAGTTGCGTAGGTACCTAGGTACTCCGTACACAGTGAGCAGTGGACCCCTAACCTGAACCCGGCGCGCCTCCATCGGCCAACGCCCCCTCTTTAATCCACTCCCCAGGTTGTACCTAGGTAAGGTATCCAAGTATCTTGTTAGGATAGGTGCCAGGTGCCAGGTGCCTGCAGACTTTTGCTCGCATGAGATCCCCGCCATCTACTCCGTAGTTGCCTACCTACCTACTCCGTGCCTACGCCACGAGAACACACCAAACAAATGCGAAGCCAATCGCCTTCCCAACTCATTAGTGTCGTCCTGAGCGCAGGCTTCCCCTCACCAGCCCAAGCTCCAAACTCGAGCCAAAATCTAGGCAAAACTCTAGCTTCACCGGAACCTCGCCTTTCCGGCCAAGACACGAACCAGTCTGCGAGACCCTCGCTGTCCCTCAACAGCATAGCATGCCACGCCTGCTCGCCATCTATTGTAGCGAATGCCTCTTCCTGTCTCGGCAGCGGGCTTGCTGCTCCCAAACGGACAGCCGCCGAATGCCTGCCTACCCTACTGGCAGGTGCTCTGGCACTTGTAGTCAAGCCGCCTCAAACACACGATACTGGCAGTCCAGCGGCACCGCGCTGATCATACCTTTCGAGCACCAGCAGCCGCCAATTGAGCCGGATGACAGCCCGCCGCAAATCAGGTCAATTTGAAATGGCTACCCGTACACTGCTGGGATCTGCTTTCGTGTGGGACGGGCCGTAGCCTTGTTGGATGCGTGCCACATCGAGCCGCTACTGTTACGCTACTGCTCATCATAGTAGACCCCAGGCTAATACCCAGGATGGAGAGTATCCACGATGCGACGGCACGCTGCTATTTCGCCAGTCGAGCCTCACGTTCTATCCCCCTGCCTGGCCTTGCATCCGACAATCGCCAGACGCGGTCGCTTAACTAGGTACCCAGCATGACCTGTCGTCTTGCTGCTGCTCTTTCCCCTGCCGCCTCTGGCCGGCGCGCTCAGCGTGACGTCCTGTCCCACGTACCGAGTGCTTATTATTGGGCTTTTCTGATCGTCAGAAGCACGCTTCTCACCGATTTCGACACCGGACCCCAACTACCAGCTTGCTCAAGACCCAACCAGTTCCAGCATGCACCCTGTCGCTAGCGTACTGCCGTTGTGCGAGCTTGGTATGCACGCAGAGTCCCATTTATCACTGCATTTCACCATCGGTTTCACAGCCACGAGCGACAAGACCTAGCTTTGCTCGCAATGTCTCCCATTTGGGACTGCTCCATCACATCGACTTCCACAGGTGGAATGCTCCAATTCACTTCTGCCCAGAACCGGCCACGGCCATCTGAGTCGGCTGCGGGCCTGGCAGATCCAACGCTGCGAGGCAACGGGCGCCTTGACGTCACACTGGGCAGCTCTCACCGGCCGGTGATACGCTAATTTGTTGCAACCGGGCTTTGTGGCGGCGGATTCACCCGCCAGATTGGGGCTCTCGCATGTCCGGAGGCCCCATGGTATCGCGGTGCCTCGAGATCAATCCATTCAACTACATGGGGTGTCGTCTAAATTACCACACCTCGGGATTAAGAAACAGGCTTAAGACAACAGCACAGTAGCCAAGGCCTCAAGTCTCGCCATCATCAATCCGTCCACGACACGATCTCCGACTCAGTTGTTTGTTTCCGTGGTCCACATTCTTTAACGCCACCAGCTAGTACCACGGCGCTCCAGTCCTCCTTGGCTCCGTGACTTGCCCAACTGACATTATGGTCGCAATTGAGCAGACATTTCCGGATGGTGACGGTTAATATCGCCCGCTTCAGGCGGGTCTGGCATCCCGGCCTCATCCACGACTCCCAGTTGCCAGAGTCTGAGCTGGCTGACCTTCTCGCAAGGATACCAGGGGATGTGCCTCGCCGCAAATGAGATCTGTCACTTCTGGCCTAGCTGGGCTGCAAGCACAGCGCGAGGCGCTGGCTTGGCCCGGACCTGGGCCCCCCGGCAAATCTGCCATGCAACCGCTCCAGGCATAAACGATTGCTTGCTTCTGTAATTGCAACGTGCTACTCCGTAATGGCTATATTCACAACAGCTGCTCCCTTTCGCCATTATTACTGCGCGGCTGACTACCGAGTACGGAGCACGAATCACATTGACTGCCTTGCCTCTCAGTCCATGCTTTTGCCTCTTGCCGACGCACAACTCGACTTCCGCACCTGAGTCCTGATCGTCGGGCTCCTAGTCATTCTCCTTAGGCGACTGCCTACTTGGGCTGCTTCCTTCGACACACCATCGATCAGCCGCTTCTGGGTGCAGACATGTAATCTGGCCGTCAGCCCTTTGCTTGCCGCTCACATTCATGACCCTGGGTCCTCCTGGAATACCCCAGCCGCGTTCGCCTTTCCCGCCATCCCGTCATCCCGCCACCACGTCGTTCACTTGTCTCACAACCGCGACGCCTCACGACCTCTCCTTACCAGCGAGTACAACTGCCACCCATGGTGGACCAGCCCGTTGTTCTTTGCGCAATCACTTGACTGCCTCCAGGTCCGCCTGGCAGAGACATCTATTTCCCCGAATTCTGTGAGACCCACGCTGAACAACGGCTTTACACCCTGTCTCTGTCGTGGCTCATCACCGTCTCGGCCATTGCCCGCTCCCTCGCTCACTCGCTCACTCGCTCACTTCGCGACGCCGCACTCGCCTTCCTAGGGAGTGGCCCGCTTCCCTTTGCCGTTCATTGCCTTCATGTATGTCTTGTTGTGCGCATTAGGAATCCACCTCTAGCTGCACACTCGCACATTCAATTTTTTTCCCGGTTTCTGGTCCACCTGGCTCTGCTTGCCGTAACTTGTTGCAGGCTCGAATTTGCTTTTGCTGGCGGCTGGGGCACCTCAACGCCCGTCACTCACAGAACCTTGACCAACTCCCCGCACTACCCTGCTCAAGTCTCCCACCGCATCTTCGGTCGACGCCCATGATTCACACTGCAGACTTTTGCATATAACTACATCAAACCCTCGTCACTTGCGATCCGCCAAATCTTGCTTCTACATTCGTGGCTGGAGTGGACCATAGATTTGTATGCACCGTGGCGGCAATATTCGTCAACTTCAATTAGGCACCTGCAGCGAAGCCGACAGCATCCCTGCCTTGTCCCGGCCAGCACTCGCCGTCTTCTCTCACGCCCGCGTACACTTTTCTTGAACCTCAGCAACAAGGAAGCAAATCATCGTATGCACTGGACTGCCGCAATTAATACATGCCTGGTTATGTATCCTGGGACATTATGCAGCCTCATCAGCACAACGACCGGCCGCACGACCGACGACAGCCTCTTCATTTCCAACCGTCTTCAACGCCGTCCATGCAACAGCGCCCAATTCTGCCGCCTCCAGATAGCCTCTTGGCCGGCGTGCCGAGTTACTCTACTTCCTTTCATAGCTCGTCGCAAGACCAGCACTACCATGGTGCTCGCAGTATGATGCATCCCATGGCGCCTCCGACTGGATCGTCATATGGCGCCCAGCACCAAGGCCATGGCCAAGACCAGTTTCGCCAACAACATGCACCACAAGCTGTTCATGCTCATCATCAAAGCGGCCTTGCTTCACATGAGGCCTATAGTCATCAGAACTTCCCGAGAGCACCCGAACGACAAGCTCACACGAGTGCGCCCCAGCAGACACCTCATCCACCAAACTCGTCATGGATGCCGAATCTACTTGGGCCGGAGCGCGAGTCAGATATAGACTCTATGACTTTCAGTCTCGAGGTGCGCCAACAACCAAGAGCTGCTAGAGCATGCGGCTTTGGAGACAGGGATAGACGAGTCATTGACCCTCCGCCAATTGTACAGCTCAGGGTCGACGGGCCTGGCTTGTCTGAAGAAGAGAAGCGAGCTTTTTTACGGTACTCGAACTATGTGATAAACTGCAGCATCTTGGACGAATCTGGAAGGGATGCATCTTACATGCCCGACGAATACAACCATCAACGCCGGCTTATGGGATCGTTGATAGGAACACCATTCGTTGGAGATGATGACCGAGATGAAGAAGGCTGTTTCTTCTGCTTTTCCGATCTCTCTTGCCGAACACCGGGTACTTTTCGGCTGGCCTTCAGGCTCCTAATGATTGATCCCGCCCGCGCCGCCATTATTCGACATTTCCCGCTCCTCACTGAAACAAAGACGGACGTGTTCCAGGTTTACAGTGCGAAAGAATTTCCTGGTATGGTTGCCAGCAGTGCTCTCGCTAAAAAGCTCAAAGAGCAAGGATGCATTATATCGATCAAGAAAGGAAATGAAAGGTCAAGGGCGCGAGGGGGAGACGACGAAGACGACGATTGAAGCAAAATTGCCCACTGATATTTGACCAAAGATGAAATGAACTGTGGCGTTATTATGCTTATCGGATCATAAGGAACAAGGTCTGGGCTGAATACAACACAACGGCCCCGAGGCCGAGCACGGATAATATTTGGCAGGTTTGAGTTGGTTTCATTTCTTTTCGTTTTCGTTTTATTTTTCTTTCTACTTTATCTATATACCCCGTTGTAGACGCTGCTTGGTCGAAGTTGAAGCAAATCACTGCGCAGCATAGCTAGTTCATAACTTTGGAGCAAACTTTTATCCGAACTCAAATTACCTGCAGAAAGTCCTGCACGTATCCATTCCTTGCATCAAGGGCTGAGAGGTTTGAGTGAGGATGCTGCATATCCTCGTTGCGCTTCCGTGCATGTCTCTCACGTTTGAGGGACGAACGATCCTGTGCTCACGCAGGAAGAGAACACAATTAAAGACTTCCATCGAATAAGTAAACGATTGATTACAAACGCCTCTATAATTTGAAATCACGCTCTTTGAACATGGGATCGCGTCCTATCCGGGGCAACCGTCGATCCAAGGGTCGAAGGCTTATGGGCAAATATGGAGCCTCGGGCGACTCCAAGGCTCGGGAGGGGCATGATGCTCCCGAACATCGAGCAGGAATATTATGCGCGCGAAAAGAACGACTGGCTGATGCTGGAAGAAGAAAAAATGTGCACGTTGTCCACTGAGTACACGACGAGTGAATGAATAAGACACATCGGCGCCGAAATGACTGTGTAGCGTGCGAGAAGCTGTACCAGTAGGATGTGATGCTGGCCCGGCAGCAAGGCCAAACACCACAGCAATGCGCTGGCATCTTCGTCTTTGCTAGTTTGTGATTATTGCCAGGGAAATGATGATAGAGGCGCACAACGTTGAGGTAACTACGCTGGCAGGGCTGCACAGGCACGCGGGCGCTTTGAGGAAATCATGCTCTTGGAGGACGACTTGGTGGGGAGAGCATCATTCCCCAGCAAGCAACAAGTTGCCAATCACAGCCTATCACGGTGCATGGAAACAGATGTGATGTGATGGAGGTAACTGGTGCTGGCAAGTCGGTCCGGGTGGGGCGTAGGTCACATTCGCGGCGCTGTGGCTTTGGGCAGTTGGCAATGTAACTGCGTCTGATTGGGTGAAATAGGCGAGAAGGAACTGCTCCAAACTGCTCCAGACAAAGGAAGCGGCGGCCGCATGGACTGGGAAAGAGATGGGCATGCTGCATGTATCATGTTGGAGAGGAGAGGGGCAGCTGGCTGTGACGAACTACGGACGAGGCGGAGGAATAATGCTGCCATTCTTGATCTTTTTAGACGCATAACAGACGGAGTTGTGCTCATTTCCGATTTCTTGTACGGCTCTGTTGAGGTTACACAGGAAGGCCTGGGCCTGAGTGAGCCCAGGGTCACGATAAAATTACCCGGGCGTTTCAAGGCGCCTTTTAAGGCTTATTGCTGGTGCGGCCGAGGGAGACGGACAGACGGGGCGCCGGGGGAAACAGGGACGGGGGAAAAAAGAGTGAAGAGATGATGGGATGATGAGGAGACTAGTTGGCTGGGATTTTTCACTCTACTTTAGCGGAACAAAGGGGAAGAAAAAAAGGGCCGACGGTGGTGATGACAGAGTAACACAAAGAGGTCAAGGAGCAGGCGCCGAGTGTGATGGATGATGAGAAATGAGAAATGAGAAAAGTCAGTGTGGCCAAATGGAGGAAGGAAGATGGAAGATCCGGGCGACATGGACCGAAAAAAAAAAAAAGACTTCAGCCGGAGAAAAAAAAACAGCGCAGGAATTGGAGGCTTTCTGTACATTTTCTAGGACAAAAGTCGTGCTCGTACTCCGCCGAGGGCATCGACATGGGGGTATTGGCTCGGACATGATGTCGTCTCGGCGCGTGGCGGCATGGGTAGGTCTGGGACAAGGGCACAAGGGGCACCATACGGTCCACATAATGATGATTCAGTACGTTGGTTAGTTGAGATGGGATTCCAGACAGGCAACCGAAACCCGGCGCGGGCAGATGATGGAAACAATGAGAATGGCAAGGATGCCAATAGCTTGCAAGATGAGAAAGTCAAAGGTCAGGCTGCCTGTGCCACCCACAATTGAATTGTTAGCTGCAGTGGGGGGCACTTGGATGGGCCCCATGGGTTCAGGGCGCGCTCTACCTCTCTAGCGCGTTTCATGGCCAAAAGGATGGTGTGGTTCGCCGAAGCGTACCTTGGTGCTTGGTTAGTTAGTGATGATTGGGTATTGGTAGGGCAGACCAGCCAGACGTCTCTTGCCTGGGCCGGAGCGACAAGCAAAGAAGAGACGGGCGTAGTACAGTACTATGTACCCCTGGTCAATATGTCGATTATATTTAGTGTTTGTTTATTTTATGCAGCGGTCCAGGAACGCATAAGCTTGGCATCCCGGCGAGCGGGTATGGACCTACTTGGACCAGTAGGTACTCAACATCGCCAGGACGTGTACGGATACCCAGTGAAAGGCCCTCAGCCAGCTCTAGACTTGTGGAAATTTCTCAGCCCTCATTCTGATCGGGTTATCCGTACAGTACGTCGATATGCAAGCCGTCAAACCAACAATCTTGCTTAGCTTGCATCTTGCTTTCTGTGCTTGATCATTTCCGCAGTCTATACTCTGTACGGAGTATTGGACGCCTTGTGTACCTCATTACTCCGTACTGGCAGTAGCTTTCCGGGGCTGGATTTTGTTTTTGGCGCTCGCTGGGCCGGATCAGTGGGCCTCTTGTGGGCGCCAACCCTTGTTTCAGATCGGGTCTTTTTTCGACTCTTTGTTTCGACAAGTCTACGATGGACTGGAGCATGCGATTCCTTCATGTTGCTGATCAGTGTTGGCATTTGAACCAGCGGTGTTATTATGACGCATCAGCAGACGGTGTAGAGTACAGACATGCTCAACACAATGCGCACGACTGATTGGGCAGTCTGGGCATGAAGACAAACGTACGATGCGCCGTAGCACCCAACGCCAGGTACCATCATTTTCGCCACGATAACGAAAGGCTAGATTGATCTTGGTCAGCTCGGGACCAGCGCAAGGTCAGCAAAGTCGTCGCACCATTGCCCGCGCCGCCCCAGGCTCGGCCACTCACACTACACGAGGGTGCGCCGGACGACCAATCAAGGCGCCAAGGCGTGCCCTCTCGCTTCTACTGATGCCGGACAGCAACTAGGGAACTCGGGCCAGGCACAGGAATTGGGATGAAAAAGAACCACATCGCTGCGGCCGCCGCGTGCGCCTCCTTCACTCTCCCCTGAGCCCGTGCATGTTGCGTCCCACAGGGGGCGGCATGGTGCGCACAAACATTTTCATGCAAGAAGGTATATGGTATGCTCCCCGTACAGGTAGGCAGACGACATGGGAACATGGCAGACAGACAAGAGGATTTAGGAGAGGGCCTCTCTCTTTTACAATGCAAGGATGGCGTTGGCGTATCCGCACACAGCCCATGAATTGACGAGATGGCTTTCGATGGCTTGTCTGGAATATATTCTCCAACCACCCACCCACTGACTGTCTTGGATCGCCCATCGGGGACCAGGGCCTCCTTTGTCCAAAAGAAACTTGGCTTGGTTGGACGGCATTCGACAGGGGCAGAACAACCGGCGCCAAAAGTATGCACACGGCCAGGGCCGACTACACCCTCGTCCCCACGCAGCGCCAACTAACAACAGGGGAGACGGCGGCGGCAGACGCTACACGGAACCTTGCCCAAAAGTACTGCAATATCGGCAGCCCGCACTCTGCACACAACTCCCAAAAGAAAATAATGAGAAAATAGAGATATAGGATGCTAGAAAATTTAAACCAAGCCACTTACCAGTAAAGAAAAAAAAAATCGAATCGGCCTCGTACCCGGCGGCCCGCTCATAGTCTGTTCCCCAGCACGCACTTGCAGCTGCATACAACCCCATCACGCTTGGCCGCCCCCCTCTGAGCCGCATCACCTCAACTGTGCTGGCCGGTTTCTTTTTAATACCCTCCCTCCCCTCCCCCCCAAATCTTCAACCTCTCTTTTTCACCTCTTCACCCATTACCCGTTGCTCTTCTTTGCTTCATTCTTCTTCCTCCACCTTCCTTTATTCTCAAGTTGCTGGACACTTACCCTCCTTTTGCTTCGCTTCTCTACGACTCTTCCCAAACAGACACAGCCTGTTTGTTACCACTCCTTTCTGCGTCACCCATCACTCGCAAGTGGTGTGATTGTTCTCGCCCAGCTCCTTTTTTCTGCTTATTTATATTCTCCTTCTTTCTAGATTTACCTCTTTGGTATCTCTTATTCCCTTCTTTTGGTGCTCTGGTATCACCGAAATTCGACTACTTTGAATCTCAACCCCCCCTCTCGCCACTCACGCAAACGACCACACTGCTCAGCTTCGATTTGCATCGTCAGGAAATCAGCAGCCATGAAGCTCACCACCGCTGCCGCCCTGACGTCCATTCTGGGCGTCGCCGCCGCCAAGGACGAGCGTACTTTTGCTGTTCTGCGCTTCACAAACAAGCAGCTCACCATTGCCCGTGCTGATCCCATCGTCACTCCGGGCCAGCCCTCGACCCACGTTCACCACGTCCTCGGCGGAAGCGGCTTCGGTCTTGGCTCGACCGGCGAGGATCTGAAAAACTCCAAATGCAGCAACGCACTGGTCAAGGGCGACAACTCAAACTACTGGTTCCCCTCGCTTTACTTCAAGGACCCCAAGTCCGGTAACCTCGAGTCCGTCGAGCTCAACTACGCCAACGTCTACTACTTTTTCGAGCCCACCAACGACGAGATCAAGGCCTTCCCCCTCGGCCTCCAGATCTTTACCGGTGATCCCACTGCCCGTACGCCACCCGCCGCCGGCGCCAAGTCCAACCATAACGCTGCCAATGGCCCCATCAACGGTATCAAGTGGACGTGCCCTCGTTCTGACATGAAGACCAACGCCTGGCCCGTTGACTCCAACGGCCAAGAGGCCGGTATGCAGGATCCCAACAACGCTGGTGAAGGTGTCGGCTTCCCTGATGTCGACTGCAACGGCCTATACTCGCCTCTCCGTGCCGATATTCACTTCCCTTCCTGCTACAACCCCCAGGCTGGCCTGACCGACTACAAGAACAACATGGCCTGGCCCAAGGGCAACAACGGCAAATTGGACTGTCCCGAGGGCTGGATCCACCTACCTATGTTGTTCTACGAAGCCTACTGGAACACAGAGCCCTTCCGCGGCCGCTGGGAGCAGGGCAAGGGACAGCAGCCCTTTGTCCTTGCCAACGGTGACGCTACTGGTTACAGCCTACACGCTGACTTCATGGCCGGCTGGGACGAGACTCTTCTTCAGAACATCATCGATACTTGCAATGCCGGTACCGCGGGTATGGACCATTGCCCCGGTCTTACTAACGGTCTGAATAAGGGTGAATGCACCATTGAGTCGCCTGTCGACGAACAGGTCACTGGTACCATGTCCAATCTGCCCGGAAACAACCCCCTCACCGGATGGTCCTACGGCGCTGGTGATGGCGGCAACCAGTCCTCGAATCCCAGCCAGGGTCAGTCCTCCAGTGCCGCTCCCTCACCTGTCCCGGTCTCTTCTGCTCCTTCCTTTTCTGCGCCTGCTGCTTCCGCACCTGTTTCGTCTGCTCCTGTTTCATCCGCCCCCGGATCCTCAGCCACGGCCTCTTCCTCCGCCACCCCTAAGCCTACCTCTGCCTCCGAGTCTGGCTCGCCCGTTGGCTCTCCCATCGAGTGGACCTCCTCTTCCCAGACCCAGACTAGTGGTGCCCCTTCGTCTACCCTCTCCGGAGCTCCTGGCAACCCCTCCGACAAGTGCACCCCTGCTACTGTGCACACTGTCTACAAGACTGTGACCGTGACCGGTGGCGGCCCCGCCCCCACTAGCACCGGCGGTGCAGGCAACGACCTCGGTGGCTTCAAGTATGCCGGCTGCTTCAAGGATGCGCAAGGTCGTGCCCTCAACGGCAAAGTCCGCCCTGACATTGGCCGCATGAGCAACGAGAAGTGCGTCGCCGAGTGCAAGAAGCTTGGCTTTTCCGCCGCCGGTACCGAATACGGCGGACAGTGCTACTGCGGAAACGAGCTCGAGGGCTCAGAGCGCCTCGATGAGTCTGCCTGCGACATGGCCTGCGAGGACAAGGCCTCGTCCAAGTGCGGTGGCAGCTGGGCCTTGTCCGTCTACAGCCAGGATGGCGAGGTTAGCTTGAAGAACGCCCAGCGCCGCCGCCACATGCACGAGCACGTGAAGCGCCACTCTGGTCGTTTCTGAGCGATTGAATCGCAGTTTCGTAGGTAGCCATGTAGAGTTTGGGTTTTGATCTTGGCATCATGGCGCTTGCCTGCTCTTCTTGGAGAACTTGCTCTGGGTCGCGAATAAAGGTGCAAAGTTCTGTTTTGATGATTGGCCATTGGAGCAATTGCAAAAACAATCTGTGATGCTCAATTTTTTTTTGAAACATCTGATCTTTGTACCATGACATTTATGACTTTCTTCTTCTACGTCTCGTAGGGTCATTGACCCGGCTGAGTATGAGCCCCTAGCGGGCACTTTTGGGTACGGATTTCTAGCACGGCACTGCAAAAGAGCCATTAGCGGGTATATAGAAAATTTAGGAATTGAATACTCTCCCGCAATTGAACATTCCCCTACTCGCTGAGTTAAAGTCGCGACTTACACGCCGCCGCTCGTTGTGGGTCAACCGCGGCTAATTGCACTCACTGCAAGTTTTCCGTACCTGACGCTACTCATTTCCTTCAATCTCCTCCCCAACCACTTGTAGCGTCATCTCACCTCTTGTACCTTTTTTTTTTTCTCAGTTTGTATTTTCAGTCGCGAGTTGTTTCTTCGCCAAATGTCCCTTTATCACGAGGGCGCAGAGGTGCTGGTCGCCTCGTCGACGGAGGGCGGTAGTCTAAAGTCACGAATTTTCGGCCGCCGCAACATCAAGTCCACACCGGGCCAGCTCTACGCCCTGGTGTTTGAGACATGCAAATGGAGTTTAGTGCTGAAGGAAGTTCTTGACGCTTCCTCAGTTTTGTCGATGGAGAAAAAGGTACAAATTTCTCGCAGCCCAAGTCTAGCCTTTCCTTGGCCCGGCTCAAGTGAGAGTACAGTGTGCTGATTCTCCTCTAGCTCACACCCGTCCTTGCTCTTCTACTGGCGCATGACCTGCTGTTAGCCAAAGGCGGCGTTGCTCTTCCCAAAACTCACGGCTTGAGGGTGACGATTGAGAAGCACAAGGCCCGGTTGACGTCGGAACTCACTCGCGCGAGATTGCGCCGCAGGGCACCGACGATGGAGGCACTCAAGCAGCAGATTGATCGTGCGGCGGCCGGCGAGGAGGTGCTGATTCCGCGCTGGGTCCGCATCAACGTCATCAAAACCACAGTCGAGGAGCAGCTCAGCACCACATTCAAAGGGTACGAGCAGGTGACCACAATTGAAGAGGTTCTGGCGCCGTCGACGGGCGGGAAGCAGAGGAGGATCCTCATTGACCCGCACATTCCCAACCTCGTCGCAGTGACGCAAGGCACCGACTTGTCCAAAACAGAAGCGTACACGTCTGGCAAGATCATCTTTCAGGACAAGGCCTCGTGCTTTCCTGCTTACCTGCTCGACCCCCTGCCCGAGGACGGCGATGTGGTGGATGGCTGCGCGGCGCCGGGCAACAAGACGACGCATCTGGCCGCGATATGCCATGCTAGACGACCCGACTTTGAGACGCCAGAAGTGCAAAGGATTTTTGCCTTTGAAAAGGACAAGCGGCGCTCGCAAACGCTGACGAAAATGGTCAAGATTGCAGGCTCGCACGGCTCAACGAGGGTCGGCTTTGGACAAGACTTTTGTCAAGTCGACCCGACGGGCCAACAGTTTGCCAACGTGGGCGCGCTTCTGCTGGACCCGAGCTGCTCAGGGAGTGGCATTGTTGGCCGCGATACCATGCCGGAGCTGCATATTCCCGAGGCGTCACCGGCGTCGGGCGCCACCAAGAAGATGGACAAAGGAAAAGGGAAGGCGTCTGAGAAGAAAGACGAGAAGGACAAGAAGAGAAAGCTGAACGATAAAGAAGAAGCTCAAAACAGCGTCATGATTGACGACGAGGGCAACGAGACTGTGGTAAGCTCGGAGAAAGATCTCGAGACCAGACTGCAGGCTCTTGCTGGGTTTCAACTCAAGATTCTCCTGCATGCGTTTAATTTCCCCGCGGCGAAGAAGGTGACATACTCGACATGCTCAATCCATTCGCAGGAGAATGAGCACGTCGTCATGAAGGTGCTGCAGTCGGACGTGGCCCAGAGACGCGGGTGGCGCATCCTGAAGCGCTCCGAGCAAGTGCGCGGCATGCGCGACTGGCCGGTCCGCGGGCTCAAGGAGAGCTGCGGCGGGGATGCCGACGTCGCCGAGGGCTGCATCCGCTCCTACAAGGGCGACGGGCACGGCGTCATGGGCTTCTTCGTGGCGGGGTTTGTGCGAGACGGCAGCGCGGACGAGGCGGCGGGCCCGGACGGCCCGTACATGAGGGACGAGAGGGGCATGATTGTGCGCGACGTCATGGGCATGCCGTACCTGAAGACGACGGGCAAGCCGGTGGAGCTGCTGCCGCGGGACGAGAGCGAAGTCGAGGAGGAGGAGGAGGAGGAGGAGGAGGAGGAGGAGGAGGAGATGGATCCGGATGGGCCGTATGTGAGAGATGATGCGGGCATGATTATTCGAGATGATGAGGGGTTGCCGTTTTTGAAGAGGAAAAGTAAACCAGGGGACTTGACGTCGATAAAAGAGGGTGAAGAGGAAGAGGAGGACGAGGACGAGGACGAGAGTGAGGATGACGGCGATGAAGGTGAAGATGACAGCGACGATTTGAATGACTGGGAGGGATTTGAGGATTAATGACTTGACTGGATATGATAGACTTGTATTTCGGGTTTAGCGAGCATACAAGAAATGACGTTCTATTCCGAGATTTCCAATACTGTTGCGTGATGCCGAGACACGCCTCACCAACAAAGGTTCCTGCCAAGCATAATATCCTAGGTGGGACTGTTTTTTCAAGTTCGAGAAATCTTTCTAGCATTAAATCACTTACTTTTTCATCTCTTCGGGTTGAGCGCTCTCCAACTCGCCGTGTTAGCACGGTAAAACATCGGGCCCCGCAGTGACGATGGCTGCACCGGCGCATCATGACATGTGTCCTGCAGGCCTCCGATCCGGCAACATCATCTTTCAGAACACATTGCCCATCGCGGCTCTATGTGACGACAACCCAAATACTGCGGCACAATGCGCCGAGCGACTCTTTTATTATTGGCGGCCTCCCGCCTCTGCGGAGCCAAGCTTCACAGCTTCAGCATCCACGAGGATGTGCTAGCACATCCAGAGGTACGTACAGCTGTCGGTTGGTGAGCCCGCAGGCAAAGGCGACGCAACGACGACCAAGTAAACGCACTGCTCAGCATTAACATGGTTTCTCAATGACGCAGTTCGAGGTCATCTTTGGGAACAATGTCATCTCCGAGAAGGATGCGAATCTACTCGTCCAAAACCCAGCTCAATCCGCCGACAAGGCACGACCGACCGAGGCCGCCCGAGGTAATGGCAAGGATGATGATGAGACTCTACTATACACATACGAACTAGTCAACATGGGCGACTACAAAGCGCTCTGCTCAATACCAGTCATCGAGCCCGCGCCGGCCGAGAACAAGACGGCAACGGAACTGGCCAAGGCGGAGGAAGCACGCGAGGCAAGCCGTGCCGTGGAGAGCGGCTGGGAGCTGATTGCCGATCTAGAGGATACATGCCTATACTATGTGTCCGGGTGGTGGAGCTACTCTTTCTGTAGAAACACGGAGCTTGTGCAGTATCACGCTCTGGCGAGCAGTCCCAAGGGCCAGCCGCCAAAGCGCGACCTTCACTCGCCAGAGTACGTGCTGGGAAGGGTCCCGACTGTGCCCTCGCAGTCGCGGAGCTCAGAGTCGACCAGCGCCGCCGAGCACGAACTGGATCCAATCCCGGCCGAGATTCAAGAAAAGGGCAAGCAGAGGTACTTGGTGCAGAAGCTCGAGGGCGGTACCATTTGCGACCTGACGCAGCGAGAGCGCACGGTCGAGGTCCAGTACCACTGCGTGCCCGGACTCCAAGCGGAGAAGATTAGCTGGATCAAGGAGGTGACCATCTGCGCCTACGTCATGGTGGTTGACACGCCACGACTGTGCAACGACGCTGCTTTTCTGCCTCCCGAGCCCACGCAGGCCAATGCAATCACCTGCAACCTTGTGTCGGACGAGCCGTCGCTTCTGCTGGACTCGAAAAAGGAAATAACCCACGAGACGGAAGAAAAGAGTGGCGAGCAGTTGGGAGGTGCAGCCGCGGTCGCGGCGGCGGCCGCAACCGCACTCAAGGAGCTGCTCCGAGGCACAGGAGACAGCGCCAAGGGCAACCGCGCCGTGGTGGGCGATATCAATGTTGGCTCGCGCAGCATTCTGTCGCTGGGAGACGAGGCGGGCCGAGCGCCGTTCAAGCTGTCGCCTCCACGAAGTTTCATGTCGACTGGTCTTGCGCAGGAGCCCAAATTCCAGGTCATTGTGGCGCAGGGCGCGAGTCTAGAGGACGGCGGCGAGGTGGAGTCGCTGTCGCGAGAAGAGCTCAGAAAGCTGGAGATTGACCCGGACACGGTCAAGAAGATGGCCGCCGAGGTCCAGAAGCTTGCTGGCGACAGCGGTTGGCGCTTGGAGGTATCCGACTCGGGCCTGGCTGGCGTGCGCGAGCTCAAGGGCTACATTGACGACGACGAGGAGGTAGACGAGGAGGCCGAGAAGAAGGCCAAGGCCAAGGCGAAGCAGAAGCGGGAGAACAAGGAAAGAGCAAAGAAGACTACGGGCAAGTCGAATGAGAGAGTCGCAAAGAAGAAGAAGAATCAAGCCGAGGTCGACGCCAACGAGGAAGATCGGTCGGCGCCAAGGACGCCTAACCCGGAAGCGGAGGGAGGTGCTGAGGATGAGTTTGAGCACGAAGAGGGCAGCCAGGAGGAATACTACGACTACAAAGATGAGCTGTAGGAAGGCAGCATGGGAGACTGGTCAGTCCCAAGGATGCCGAGTCCAGAAGCAAAAGAAGGTGCCGAGGAAGATGATGAGGATGAAGAGCGGGGCGAGCATGAATTGCACAACTTCGAATACAAGCTGTAGGCCGCGATGATAGTGCGCATTCGTCAGAGAGTTGCCCAGTTACTCTTTTATGATGTTATCGCCATCTGGCTGCAGCTCATAGTCCTGATGATGGTACATGCTATTCTAGCACTGAGATTCGCACGGGGACGAAGCTGTGTTGATTAGACTATAGCGATAGAACAAGCGATAATACCCGTAAAGCGGGACAAGTCTAGATGATGATATATCTGCTGAGAACGAGTTTGAGTCTGTCGTGACCCCCTTATGGACGCGGTGATGAGCCCACAGGCTGGTGTGTAAGAGTCGCACTTTGTGGCGCGGCACTCTGCCGGACTAGTTTTGGGCGGGCCCCGGGCTGTTCCCCGGAAAGTTGCGACGGGCCGTGATTGGATTCCGGGTTGGCGGTGCGTGTGGAGCTGAGCGGCGCCGCTGGGAGGGGAGTTGTGGATGGATGGATCGATGGATGCGATTGAGTAGGAATGCGACAACGTCAAGGTCAATTCTTTTTCTTCCTGAAGATTGCAAATCGACACATTGAAGCTTTTGCTCCTCAGCGGGATAACTTGGGTGTTGGTTTCGGGTGGTGCTAAAGATGTGGCTGCAGATGCAACAACAGCTTGCAGATGCATAAAATCATGCCATTATGGCAGCATGTGGGACATGGACGCTTGGACAAGCAGGGATTCAAGGCCAAGCATGAAGTGTAGAATAATGAACCTTGCTGTTTTTTTTTTGAGAAGCTTCTCGGTGGAAGTCGCAAAAGCAAATACAGTGGGTGAGATGGCTGTTGCAGAGAGAAACAGACGGCTGACGATACTGCTGTTTTTTCTTTTTTCTTTACTAGCAGGGTGACATACTGGACAGCTGAACCTGGCGTGAATTTATAGTTTTTTATAGATTTCTTTGGAAAGGGGAAACAAGTCGTTTCTTTTGTTGGTAGGCGGGAAAGGCTCAATGATGCGACGACGGACTGTGGCTGCGCAATGAGAGAGAGAGATATATATATGCATATATACTACTGTGCGGGCGACACAGTGAGTTCTCAACTGGCGCCAGAGCAGAAATGGCCGTCCGACAGACACGGAGAGCAATGATGGACAGAGAATAAATGGTTTGCTGACCTCGTAGCTGGGAATCGTCGCGGTGCCTTGACCGCCAGACTGCGGGAGCGCTAGTGTAGCAGATTTACAGTGGTTGCAGGAGCGAGCCGAGAGCCCACACCAGCGGCCCAGGACCCGGTTTGGGCTGAGAAGGAAAAACAGGGCCTGTTTATTTAGTGCCCGAGCACCTGGGACCGGTAGCAGAATATGACGCCGACCAACTAACCTCTTTTGCATGATAAAGTGAGTTTTCATGTTGAATGATCGCTCCTGTATTCTGTATTTTCATAGGCTAAAGTAAGCCGACAGAAAAGTGGTAGAATTGTTGACGCTTCATGTGCCAACTACCTAAGTTACCCACTGGCTGGCTGGCTTTCCCCTTGGACGGCCCGCGGCGGCGCGCCACACCTTCCCCCCCGCAACTTTGGGATCATCTCTCCGTGTCCGCCTTTCAGCAGTCCATTTCAGCGAGCCAGTCGCTCTCGCTCACCCCTGAAAGGACCGTCCTAGCGCAAAAGCCACAGACGCCGCCCATGCCATCGTCCACCCACCCAAAATCCAGCATGCAACATTCAAAATGTCCCCCAGCCATCTTGTTTTATTTTTAATCTTCCTGTGACCCCTGCCCATTGTCATGCGCACGCACACACACGCACGCACACATGCCGCATATTTGGTCATCAGTCTCTTTTATTTTTATTTATTTTGTTTTTCTCACCATCTATTCAAAACCTTGGTTCCGAACCTTGTTTCTTTTTTTTGGGCGTTTGTGGTCCGTCGACATTCGTTCCAACACCAACCCACACACTTCCGCCTACACACCGGTTATTTGAGCCCAACGGCCAAGCCACCAACCAAAACACCAAAAAAGCTGCCATCCCTTGCCTACAGCAAAACCACCACACCCACCCACAGCGACGGCGCCCTTTTTTTTCTGCATTCCTGCATTCCTGCATCCCTGTTGTTTTATTTTTATTTTTTACTTTTGTTTCGTCTCGCATCCATTCGCTCTCCAAACAAGAGCAAAGTCAACGAAAATAGTCGACCTTATTTTTATCGAAAGCCTCCAACCATCGTCGCACCCTTGCGATTCCTTGTTCCAACGTCCGCCTCGTCCTCCCTTCGTCAGCTTCTGTCTTGCTCTCCGCGCCCCTGAGACATTCTTCGATTTAGTGCTGCAGCTGCGCCGCGGCCGGCTGCGCTATTGTTGCCGCTGCTACTCCCTCCACGTACAGCATACTCGCTCGCACCAGGAGGCCAAGATCTCTGCTCGATTCGTCTGTGCGACCGTCCGACAGCCCAACGCTTTACGGCTTCTCCTCTCCTGTCCGCTCAAGGGTGCAGACAGAGTCATTCTCGTTGGCAACAAAAGAACTTCTCCCTTGCTCTCCAAGACCGCCTGCACGACGTCGCCTCCCCCCGGCTGCCGACATACATCCTGCGAAACGACGACAACCATAGCACCTGCAAGACTTCTGGTCGCATGCGTTCGTCTCCGCGCTGGCGCAGAGATCCGCACTCGCAAACCATTTCGACAAGGCATAACCCTCTTGCGATGACAGACATGTGCCCCTGCTCTTCTGCAAGCCCTGTCTGATCCACCTGCATCAGCTCCACGGCATACCTGCATTCCATGTTCTAGCCACTCTCTGTTGCTTTCTTCTTCCATCGATCTGCTGTGCTCAAACCGCTTCCTTTCTAAAAGCAAAGATACAAGCTTCACAATGGACTCATCGGCGTCCCAGTCTGGACAACGTCCACGGCCCCCATACCCGCGCGCTCCGTCTCGCGCCTCTACCATAGGCAGCAACACGCGCAGCGTTAGCAGCTCCAACACTTCTCACATGCAGCCAGCCTCACCTGCTCAGTCCTTTGCTCAGCCCCAACGATTCTATACTACTACCACGGCAGCTTCGCCACGCTCCAGCTCCCGAGCTACGCCCCAGCTGTCCCGCGAGGCCAGCGGCGAGCTCGCGCGACCCCCAACCATGTCGACCTTTTTGCAGGAAAAGCTTCAGAAGGAACGCAGGGCCGAAAGCGAGAAGCTTGGATCCTCCACCTCGTCACGCCATAATCTTGACATGAGCGCCTCCGTCGACCTCGGCCGCATCGCGACCGAAAGGTCCTTCAAATCCTCCGATTACGAGCCCCAGCGGCCTCAGTCTAGCGCTGGCATGGAGTCGGCCAAGAAAAAGGGCCTTGGTGTAAAGGAAATGGAACAGGTCGTCTCGTCACTTCACAAGCAAAACTTTGACCTCAAGCTCGAGTTATATCATCGTCGCGAAAGACAGACCAAGCTGGAAGAGCGTCTGGGTGCGCTTGAAGTCGAAAAGCATGACGCGCAAAAACTCAGTGACAAGTTGCAGGCTGACTTGGGGAAGCGAGACAAGGCCATTGAGGAAGCCGTCAGCATGATTGTCGAGCTCGAAGCCAAGGTCGACCAGCTCCTCAACGAGCGCACCATGGTCCAGCACGTGGAGAGCCAGGGATTCTACGCGTCAACCGACGGATTTGAAGACTACGACGACTCAGTTGCCAACTCGTCTGCTGCGGACCTAACGCAGCTCCAGGATCGCTCCAAGACGCCCACCGTGAATCGCATGCCCAGTTTCCTCTCTGAGCATAATGCGACGACGGAGAATTTAAGAAACGTCTATATCGATAACCGTGCGAGCATCATGAGCCTGCGGCGCATTTCTGGCGGCCATTCAGAGGCTGATCATGCCATTAACGGCCTGGCCAGCCCCACGCTGAGCGTTCTCAGCGAGAGTTCTTTTATGAGTGTATATGGCCAAAAGGGCGGCGACACGACCGTCATCGACTTTGATGACCCCATCGCGCTCAGCGGCTTTGACGGGAGCTCCCCAGTCATAGTTCAAGAGTCCCCTGCGTCTGGCGCCAGAAGCCGGAAACACCAACAATACTACGACGACGACGACGACCTGCAATCTTCCCGATACCAACAAGACTATAGGCCCGCTACAGTGCGGCCCATCAATGACGTACTGAGCCACAACTCACCGCTGCAGCGACTAGAGAGAGCAGACTCTCGGCCACGGACGGGCGGGCCAGACGTTCCCCCTCACCAACCTTCTCGCAACGAGGCCTCTCAGAACCAACACCACAACGGCGTACTTGGCTCGCCTGCCCGGCAGTCCATCAAGGAGGAAAAGAGAGCCGCGTTGAGAAAGGTAATGACGGATGCTGGAGGCGTTCGCCTACATGACCAAGCGATGCCACCGACGCCAGATACCATCTCGTCGTCGACACTGCAAAGGTACAAGAACTCCAACGATAACATATCCGTGCGCCATCAAGTCTCCGACGAGCGACAAAGAGTCTCGTCGAGCGAGACACGACAAACGCGGGAGCCCCAAGCCACGGAACAAAGCAGTGGCGGCGTGTCTCTGCTACAGAGGGAACCTTTGCGCAATGCACGCAGCTCGCGGCAGCCTGACGCGGGTGCGATGCCCAGCTACGACCCTTACGGCGCCAAGAACATCCCCAGACCTCACTCCGCCGGGGATTCAACCGTCTCCCACAAACAAAACAATTCATGGGACAGCGACGACGAGTCAGACACCAAGTCGCTGCAGTCCAGCCTTGACATTTGGATGCGCGAGAGCACCAAACTTCCCAAAACAACTGGCGGGCGTGTTTCACCAGACCTCTTCGGTTTCCCGACGAGCATGGCCCGAGGCGGCTGGGCCACCAGCTCCCTCTTCGACCCCAAGCAGCGGCTCGGCTCTATGCCTAGCACGAACTACATGCACGACCTGCTGTCCTTGCGCGAGGCGCTGTTGTCGCCGAACCTACCTCCGCCGCCTCCGCCCGACAGACGATCAAGCTTGCATGGAGTTGGACGATCCATGTCGGCCATGCCCACGACCGAAAAGCCCCTGGCTGCCGAGGGCACCTGGCAAGCACCGCCATCGTCCTCTGGCGCCGCCAGCGCCGCGGCTCGGAATCGCCGCAATAGTGATGCTGCCGACCTCCGCTCCAGCACGCGCACGCCCGTCCAGGGCGACCACAAGAGAGGCAACAGCAGCAGCACTTCGGCAAACCATCAGCATCCGCCCATCTCTTGGCAGCAAGGCCCACGCAGCGGCCTCAAGGGACTCTTTAGACGCTCTCTGCCTGGCGGCGGCATACCACCACCAGCCGCATCGTCGCCCGCCAAGTCTGACTGCGCTTCTTGCGCGCAGGACACGGACGCGCCGGCGTCATCGTGGGCCTCGCGCAGCAGCGCCGCCGCGCACGACTGTGATCGTACCGGTGCCACGCCTCCGCCCATTATGCTCAACAACCCACGGCAGGCAGCCCGGCGCAGCTCCGTTGCGACCGTCTCGTACGATGGCGCCTCCTCCTCGGCCCCGGCGGCCGACGCGCAGTCGGTCAAGTCCCAGGCGGCCGACGCCATGTCGCAGCATAGCATCCCCAACTCGCAGTCCACGACGGGAACCCGAAGGAAATGGCTGCCGGGTTTTTCGCGCAACAAGTCGTGATTATCAAGGCCTTTTACCTGATACACCTTGTCACATTTCAGCACTCTTTATACAAATCTCGTTTTAACCAAGCACATTTTTTTTCTTCTCGCAGCAGGCAAGAACATCATTAGCGTTCAACATTTCTTTTTGGCCCCATTGTAACAGTACTAAGGAAGGGAACATTTTATCCATCATCGTTTGGCAAAGCAATTCGGCATAGGAGTTACTCGTCATTTTTTTTAGCAGCTTCCCAGTTTACTCTACTGTCGACGCAGGGGGAAGGAAACCTGCGTTTATTCTAGCATTTGATTAGTCGCGCCAACCAGTGAGTTGGCGAGTTTATAGTTAGCAGACAGCTCATATCGCAGACTCAAAAACTTGTTGGATTTCATCCTGCTGTACTTTCCAACTAGGTGATCCGACACAGACAATTTCTTGCTCAACCTCTGGTTATGTTTTATATATACGTTGCTGCTCACTATGTACATGGCATGTGACAATGTGCGTCCTCAATCATGAACATGCATCCCCAGACGCTCTATACCCTTCCCACCGAGAGAAAAGAGTATATCAGAATAGCCGTGCCAGGTTCTAGGTTCATGAGCTGGTGAGGAAGAATGTGTCCATCTAGATCCACTCCCAGTTGCCGTGGACGCGGCCCGGTCCAAGGCTGCCAACGAGAGCGGTAAAGGCAGCCGGGGAAAGATCAAGGGCACCGTCGCCGCAACCGCCGCAGCGATCGACGACGGTCACGACGACGGAACGGCCGCCGTAATGGGCGCGGATGCGACGACCGCAGGGGTGCTCGCGGTCGTAGAGACCGTGGCCCACGGCGACAACGTAGTCGCCGTTGCCGTTGTTGTGGCCGCAGGCGCCGAGGCCCGGGTTGAAGTAGGTGATGTCGCCCGAGTTGGCGGCGACGGAGAGGGCCAGGGCCAGGGTGGCGGCGACGGTCTTGGTGACGGAGAGCATGTTTTGTTTGAGTATTGACAGATTGTGTATGAGTGTGTCTGTGAGGATGATTCTTTGACTTGTTGAGTGAATTGGAAGTTCTCTGTCGACGAGGTAACAACGGCGGGTTTATATACTCGAGCTCGTAGGTGCAATAATTCTTCAGCAGCAGCCATTGAGGATATTTCAAATGCACTTCGCATATGGCCCGAGGGAATTATGATGCTTGGTTTTGGTCATGTCTTCAACACGCCCGATGGATCGTGCAGTCTGACACGCAGCATTTCGACTCCTTCGAAAGCGCGAACCAATCGCGGTGTCCAAGCTCTAACGTTGCGGAGCCTGGTATGGGGACATATTCATGATCCTGTGAAGTTACGCTGGTAGTTGGGTGGTCTTCGGCGACTAAGCACACTCTAGGGGGTTGTCCTCATGGAGAAGTTTATGAATGAACGTGGCCGGCATCAGCTCTAGGCGCGCAATGGTCGGGTCAGGATTCCTTCAGCTGCACAATCCGCTCTAAGAGAGATCCTGTAATCCTTAAGTGTATTAATTTGCGCAGACTTGCAAATCAGGTCACAATTTGTGAGGGATCGTCTGACTGTCGGCACTGTCCAACAAGGCTGCGGAGAGTTGTTTCGAAAGCTCGTTCATCTGACCAACGGTAGTATACTGAACGGCTTTCTTGGCGGCAAAATCAGCAGCAGAAATGAACTCTCAAGCATCTGGCAACAATTTTACCGACGTGTACAGGACCGAGAAAATGTACCGAATTGCATCGTATGGTTGCCGGAGTTGTGCAAGCCGTTCCCGATGTTTCCGGGATGCTGACGGGCGGACCGAACCGACTTCGGGGACGACCTATTTAGGCAGAGCAGAGGAAAAGAGGATGCATTAACTCCGGTCATTGATAGCGCCATTCGAATCCTTTGAACCAAATGGGAGAACAACAATGCCGTTAGCATCCCCGCCTCCCGGCCAGGCGTCTGCAACATGCAACGTGCAAAGCCTACACCTCAGATTTGGCCGTGCAAGGTCTACGCCTCATACTTGGCCTAAATCTTGTAAGCGTAACAAGATAAGTTTCGAAAATGGGCAGGGCATCGTTGGACTTGCAGTCAATGCGCGTAGACGGGCACGATACCGCAGAACGCCCCGGGTAGGCTGGCGAGAAGCCTGCTACGTAGGCCCATTTTTGGCTTGGGATTCATTTGATAGTTGTTTTATCCTTTCAGAACACGTCGCCATTGCGCGAATCGAAAACAGGCGTAGGCACTGCGTCGTGATAGCGGTCACACACAAACGCCCAATGTTGAGGGGTGCTGATGGGCTAGTGGATGATCGTGGTCCAGATCGCACTGGCGTCGGTAGATGAGACTAGCGGGCCACTAAAAAATTCTCTTTGGGCAGGCTGGAATAATGATACTCGCCCAGTTTTGAAAGCTGTTTTTTGTTTTTTTTTTCTAGCGTGCGTGGCAAAAGGTTCTAGCTTTGGGGCAGAAGCGGATTTTTGCGATGGAAATAAGAGGTCTTTTCGCTGTCGGACTTGATGGTAGATAGCATCGTCGAGAGCACGAATACTAGGTTATTCGGAAGATTGGCGGGCGAAAGGGGCAAATTGAAGGGCGGCTGCTCGTGTGATGCCCAGGCCCAGGGAGCTTGGCGAGATGCTTTAGAGGGAGGCAGTTCAAACAGTATGCGGGTTCAATACCACATATGCGGTGTATACGAAGAATAGCGCCATCAGTTGCAAAGGGACAAATGGACGACGATGAAGGGTTCTTTGTCGTACAGGTATTTTGGGACAGTTGAAAGCAGCTCACCGGCAGCCTGTGCAGTCGAGGTACTGAGCAACCCTTGGCGTGCTGTGTTTGCGGCACTCGGCTGCCAGGATTTCGGGTAGCACGGATACGAAGGAGAATTGATTGGTCAGGGCGCTGAGGGTGCGATGGTCAGAGTAACAACCGCGAAATTGCTTTTCAAACGGATATTGATGTTGGTGAGCATGTAAATAATGAGACAATGGGATGCCAACGGACAAAAGTGCATGCGGGGACGGGTGACGGGCTACTTATCGTGCGTCCCTTCCTTGTTATCACGACTGCCTGCCAGGGCAGCGGCGCCGCCAAATAAATTCAAGGCGGGTCGTAGATTGGCTGGAGGGAGAGAGAGAGAGAGAGCCTGAGGAAGTCCATTACACCATCAGGTGCATGGTGGCGTGCGTTGGCGCAGATGGCTGCTGTGCCGATAAATAAATCGCCTTGTAAGAACGAAAACTCTTCATTTCAATATCACATCCTTAAGACGGACAAAAATTATGCTCTGCGTAAACCTGGTTGATTCGAGCCTCCAGCGTGAACAAAGCTGCCACGACTTGCCTGTTTGCCTCTAGTCTACTTGCTCCTACGGGACACTACTGCACGCGCCTGTACCCGCCCTGCCCCTGTGGTCGCAAGCTTCATTTCGCCCGCCGCCCGCGCCGACAGACATTTTTTTTTTTCGTCACCGTCCTCTTTTCCCCCTCCATCCTCGCTATGAGCGGCATCCCGCCTCGACTCCCAGTCTCGCCTCTGCTGTAGGTACTGGCTGCCTGCATCTCCTTGCCTCGCGACATGGGCATCGTCACCAGGGCCAACGCCGCCTTTTGGCTGCTCTGGCTCGCCGCGCTGCTTTGGTGCAGCCAAAACTCGTTCGACGACCCGTCCTCCATCTTTTACAACCAGGCCGCTGCCTACTCTCAGCGCTACTCGACCCTGCGTGGCCTCGAGATCGACTCCTTCCTGACCAACCACACGCGCGTCGCTGCTGCCCAACCTCCCGACCACCACGACGAGATCCTCTGCATCGGCATCCCCAGCATCAACCGCACCTCCGAGGGCTTCCTGTCCCGCACCGTCGGCGGCCTCGTCGACTCTCTCACCCCGGCCGAGCGCTCCTCAATCCATATAGTCGTGCTGCTCGCTGACAAGCAGCCCGCTTCCCATTTTGCCTATGGCCAGCCGTGGCTGACCGACATCGTCGACGAGGTTCTGGTCTACGAGCAGGCCGGCAAGGACCACTCGGAACAGCCGGGCTACCGCACCATACCTTTCAACATCCGCGAGGACGGCCAGCCGCGCGGCGATGGCCGCGTCGAAAATATGCGTCTCGACCACTCCATCTTGGTCGAGACGTGTCGAACTCGCGGTGCGCCATATTTCGCCTTCGTCGAAGACGACATCATCACCTCGCCCGATTGGTACCGCAAGTTTCTCGAGGGCGTCGCGCGTCTTGAACTCGAGGCGAAACATTCCCACCAGGACTGGGTATACCTTCGCTTATTTTATTCCGAGATTTTCATGGGCTGGAACATTGAGGAATGGGCCACATACGCTGAGGTCATCTTCCTAATTTACACTGCCTTTATTCTGGGCTTCTTTTATCTTCGCCGCCGACAGCGTCGACGGTTCGCCGCGCCCTCCGGCTACTCACCCCTCATGAGCAAAGAGGATCCCGCGGCCAAGTCGGCGCAGTCGCAACGACACTTGCAAAAATTTAACCAGTTGGCGGCGTTGGTAATTGGGCTCTGGCTGCCGGCAGTCATTGCCCTCGTCTTCCTTAGCGGGCGCATATCGATGAAACGACTGAGCCCTATACCGCAGCCTGGTATTCGTGAAATGCCACGCTACGGCTGCTGTGCGCAAGGGCTGGTGATTCCTAAGCGACACCTGCCCATCTTTCAGTCGCTGCTTCGCGATCCCCCTTTCGACTTTCCCGGCGATATGATGCTTGAGGGTCACGCTGACCAGAACGACCTCGTCAAATGGGCTCTAGAACCCAGCGTCATGCAACACGTAGGCCTGAAGCAGTCCTCGGAGGGCACGCGATTGGCAGAGGTGTGGAATTTTAGCTTCGAGCGTCGAAAGATGAACGCAAAGCACGACTGAGGACGAATAATATGCAGACGGAACGAGACACCCCTGGCGATCGCCTTTGACCATATGGGCCCGTCGACTACAATATAACTTTCTGGACGGCGCAGCTCTGGCTGCCACTGATCCTACATTACACGACAATAGAATTGCGGAATGGACAGTTGCGCCATTAACGACATACACGGCAACTGCCGAGCCAACAGCTGCTCTGGCTCAGAACACTATCATATGTTATTATAGATTTGAAGACGCCATACACGGACACACTCCATGCTTCGATATGAAAGCGCACTGGGCACCTGTTTTTTATAGCGCAATGACGTTGATTTTTGAAATGTAATGCAATCTTGCAACTCTGCCGTATATCTCTGCTATTTGACGCGATTGCACGAATCGAAAGCGCTCGTTTTTGCTGCTGGTCGAAATCGGCGACAGCACCACAGATAAAGACGGCAGGCAAGGCGTTTGAGCGGTAATGTCCGACAATAAGACTCCTGGATGCGTGAATAAGGTATTGGCGAGTATTCCATATGCCTCGGCGGAATATATGTGCGGGCATGTTAATGAAATCAGCGTTTTCAAGAGTCTGCAGCGCGAAATGTATCAGTAAACAGCCAAGCCTACCATCATACCAACACTCCGGATACGCAGCGGTCACTCAATGCTGGGGCATATCAACGAAGCCTCGCTAACAGGACACTAGAGAATGGTGGCGGGCGGATGGATCGGCCACCAAGATAAGCCACAGTAAGCGCAGCTACAGGTACGATGGAAGAAGGCCGCTTGTACGACGGGAGACTCGGCATCTCGCGACAAATCCGGGGCAGCAGTTGCTGGCAGGAGAACCGAAAGACCGATGAGGCAAGAATTGGTGAGAGCTGAAGGGCTTGAGACTCCCGGCGGTGGTCAGCAGCGTCTCATCGCCAGTGGAGGCTGGTTCCGCGCGGGCCTGGCTCGGTAGCCAATTGAGGCGGCGACCCTCGTGCGAGGTGCAGCCGCCTTCCCTCGTGGGGATAGCTTGCTCTGTGATGATGGCTGCGAGCAGTAATAGTCCCAGGTCCGTCAATCTTGCGGCTCCGCGTGCATTATTCTCGTCTCCGCAGCTCAGCACCCTGCATGCCGATATGCCGGGGGAACGAGGGACAATCGGCGGCGGCAGGCGCAGCGAAACCGAAAAAGCTTGGCTGCTGGTTATCAGTGCCGATCCGAACAAGCCCACGCACGTTAGGTAAGGACCTGGAACTCGCATCCCACCACTCAGATGCCGATCCTGCACCACGACCTGCCCGAATCGACGCGTTGCGCCGAAGCGGGTGACGCCTCCATTGATGTTCTGGGGTCACTTGTGGTCGATGGGCCGGCCGTACCACATGGGCACGACGAGAGGTCTCGGAGACGCCCGTCGACTGATTCTTGGTCGTCATCATCGGCCATATGTCATTTCGTCTGTCTTGTCCACACGACTACTCGGTATCGAGCTTGGCTAGCTGAGATGCTCGGCAACGCACAGAGCCCATCATTACGCAGGCGATGGATTCCGACTCGGCTTCGCCATTGGTGCGGCCATCTCCTTGGTGTTGGCATCACAACGGAGCGGCTGAATTTCTAAACTTCTGATACACTGCTGACTGCCAAGTCATTAGTGCCAAATGCTGCTGAGCATGCTCTCCACACCATGGCAACTGCCCCGTGCAAGCGGCCGTGCAACAACAAGCCTGTCGGTCTCTCTGTCTGATTGTCTGACTAAGTCCAAGCTAAAGTCGATCACGGTGCCCAACATGGCCGAGCTTAAGAAGAGACGCTTGCCCGCCAACTAGACACCTGCATCCCCTCTTTCATTCTTGTTCGTGCTCAATTGAGACTTGCCCATCGTCACGTCTTTGTTCTTTCGCTTCGACAAGATGCAGTTCACCGCTCTCTTTCTCTCCCTGGTCGCCGTCGCCAGCGCTGCTCCCCTAGAGCTCGTCAGCCGCGACGCGACCACCTGCGGCACTGTCAACTACTCTGCCAGCCAGGTCGACTCGGCTTCCCAGGCCGCTTGTCAATATGTCCAGAATGGCGGCACTGCCGGCGGCTCGACCTACCCTCACAAGTACAACAACTACGAGGGCTTCAACTTCCCCGTCAACGGCCCCTACTACGAGTTCCCCATTAAGTCTGGCGGTGCTTACACTGGCGGTTTGTTATCTCCTCCCTCCGGTCGGCCGCTGGCGCCGATGACGCTACCAATGCAGCTTCTAACTTGTCTGTAGGCTCCCCCGGCGCCGACCGTGTCATCATCAACGGCAACTGCGACGAGGCTGGTGTCATCACCCACCGCGGCGCTAGCGGCAACAACTTTGTCGGTTGCTCAGGCACGTCTTAAAATGCTTCACCAGTTCCCTTTCCGACACGACATGACATGAAATCTTCTTCTTCGTTTGTTACATTTTCTTTTGCGGACGGGGCGGGTTTCCCGACTTTATATACGCACATACATATATACATGCACAATCAACCAAACAGGAAACGCGAATTGCGTGGAACGAAAACTAAGACTTTATAAAACATTTGCAGGGAAAACCACGACCAAGCCGGGAAAGGACGGTAAATCGGGCAATGACTCAAAGAAATCCGCCGCCGACACGGCCAAGTACAACTTGCTAGTAGCTGTGTCGGGTGCGAGTGCTGCCGTCTTGTTCCATCTACTTTAACAAGCGATCGAAAAGAACAAAGAATGATGATCCCGCCGTTCAAGAAGCCCGTACGTTTGCGACTCGAGAGGACTCCGATCCATAACGACCAAAAGATTATGCCTTTGCGAGTATACCCCGTAATCTTGTACTCTTTCAAGTCCGCGTGCAAGCCGACAGGACCTGTTCTGCAATAAAGCCAGGCATCATTCGTTCGGGCGGCCTATTATACCCCTAAAAAGCCCTGTACATTATCGAGTAAGTTGCTATCTACACTGTATAGCGAAAAAACGTGGCGTTGTCGCCCATTTCGCTCTCGGCCATCTTCTCCTGATACGTGTATTCCGCCAATGGCTTATGTTGGGCGTCCCTCCGCGCATTCTCCCGCCTGAGATAGATTGTCATGAAAACGCAGAGCACCAGGCTCATAGACAAGGTCCCAACTAACGCCAAATGCCCAGATAGGTACCGTGGGGCGTCATCCTGACGAAACACGAACCCCGACACCGCACCTCCAAGATTGCCCTATTGCGGGAATGATTAGCACACGTTTCACCCATTATAAAGAGAGCTAGCTGGATTAGGGTTCTCACAAAGCCCACATGCATGGCGATCCCTACGGCTCGTTTGAGGGATCCGCCAATATTGTTACCGTTCCAGGCGACACCTTGCGGCACATTTGGGTACACGCCCACGGTCACTAGGAAGCACGCAAAGTACTTGACGCCGTTACTTTCAACGCCCGCCAGCAGTGAGAATCCTAAAATTCTATATCAATCAATCATGTTAGCAACTCTTGTGCAACGCTCTTCCCGTGTCATCCAACCTACGCAACAAGATTGAAGCCAATCATGTAGATGCCTCGCTGACCGTGGCGATCGGCCAGAAAACCTCCACCGACGGTAAATAAGCAGGCAACGGCATATGGAGGCACAGACATGAGCTGTGCGACCTCGTTCGTATAGCCCAAGCCCTTGACAATGGTAGGGAGAAACACGGAGACGGAGTATAGAGGAATGTAGACGCCAATGGTGATGAACATGTGCACCCAGATTTTCCAATCTTTGAACGCATCTTTGGCAAATGAAAGCTTAAACTCGTTCGATAGGGCAGATCGATCTTGCTTGAGGCGTCGGACAACCTCTGTTCTCTCTTCTGGGTTAAGGAATTTGACAGATTCGGGATAGTCGTGCATGACACGATATGCAATAAGAGCTTGCGCAAGTCAGCATACAACGAGAATACGGTACAATGCAAACAGCATCACATGGAATTCGCTCACCGACAAGAAACGTGGCCAGACCCTCGAGGATAAAGATCCAGTTCCAGCCGCTGAGGCCACCGACATCCTGCATCTCCATGATGCCGCGCGCCAGCAGCCCACCGAACGCGCCGGCCGCCGTGGCGGCGGAGAAGAAGATGGCCATGCGCAGGCCGCACTCGTGACGGCGGTACCACATGGTGATGTAGTAGGTGATGCCGGGGAAGAGGCCGCCCTCTGCGAGGCCCAGGAGGCTGCGCACGGCGAGCAGGCCACCAAAGGACTTGACGACGCCGAGCATGATGGTCATGAAGCCCCACACGACCATGATACTGGGGATCCAGATGGACGGCCGGAAGCGCTTCATGGCCATGTTGGACGGAACCTCGGCGATGACATAGAAAGGAAAGAAAATGGCAACGGCAATCTAGAAAGGAATAGATGAGCTCGAGAACGGCGAAAGAGACGAGAAACATGGAAAAGCGGTGGAAGGCTGCGGTTTGGGACTTACGCTATAGTCGTAGCCTTCCATGTTGAGGTCCTTTTCGAGACCAGCGAGCTTTGCATTGCCAATGTTGGCACGGTCCAGGAAAGAAAGCAGATAAAGTAGAGAGAGAAAGGGCAAGAGCGTGCGATCGAGCTTGCGCAGCAGCCTGCTTGTTTCTGGCTTGGAGAAGCCGACCTCGTTGTCCTCATCGCTAAATTCCTTGACAGCAGCGCTGTCGTCTGTTGAAGAGGCGACTTCTATCTGTGCTTCCTCCGGCTTCGCCATGGTGTCGTATCGATTTGCTGTGATTGAAAGTGAAATTCCTGTGGTGATCAGACAGATGAACGAGTACAAAGGTCGATGGGCCAGAAAGGCAACCTTGCCAAAGAGGGACGTGAATACTTATACATGGGACACCAGGCAGCGTGCATCTCCACTCTTGTGAGTTGCCGCTGGCGGGCAAATCGGTCTTTCCCCGAAGAACGGTCGAAGTCGCACGGCGCGCGGTCTCTGATATTGCTCGCAGTGCTTCCGGAAGTCAGCGAGAGAGCTCTAGACCGCGCGGGGTGGCGTGTGTGGGTGCGCCAAGATCTCATGGGCCACATGCTGCCGGTAGACAAGCCACCCAAGAAACTCTCGAGTAACCGACGGGATGTTATCTTTTTGGTTTTCCTGTTTTGATGTGCAATGACTCTTGGTTCTGGTTTCGATCAGAGTGAAGAGGAAACAGGCAACAGAGGGGTTTAGAACAAGTTGGTCTATAGCCAAGTGTCTGGCAGCTGAACTGGTGGGTGTGGCCGAGGAAGGGCACCAAGAATATTTGGCTGCGTTTTCGCATGCGCAGCGGGACTTGCGACGCTGTCATACTCCGGAAGCGCAGCCAAGTGCGTGCATCAATATCGGCTCGCTAATAAAAGGAAAATGCCATGCAACTATTGGCTCGCGCCCACCGTCCTGCACCACCTAAGTCGCACGCAGGCTCCAGATACGCCCCGACGGCAATAGACCACGGCAGATTGCACATTGGGACTGAGAAGGAGGGCTTGAAGCCAAGAAGAGCCATGTGGCTTGCTTCCCTTTGGCCGGGCTTGTGGGCTACGTAGGCTTGCCCATCCTGTGGCGTTCTTTTTTCCCTCCAATAGTGCGATGCGTGAAAATCACGACAGTGCTCGAGATGGGAAAGCAGCCTAGATGCCCCGCCAGATTTTCTGGGGTTCCGGGGGAAGGGGAGAAGTGGTGGTGGTGGTTTAAAAACGGTGGCTGGACTAACTAGCCGGGCCAAGCCTATCGTCAACTTTATTGATCCTGCGATTGGGCGCCACAAAGAGCAGCGATGCCACGACACTATCCGTACCCAATCTTTCATCAATTTTCGGAGGGTTCCACTAAATAAGAATGCGCCATGCAAGATGGGGTGGTTTTGCTCTTTGGCGCGCTCTTTGGGGTTGTCATCCGCCGGCGCGGGGAAATGTTTTGTTGAGGAGAAATGGCCAAGCTTGCTGTGAAAGCAGCTAAAAAGCCTGGACTGAGAAAGAGGCGTTTCTATAATGCGGAGAGGCTGGGGTCGTGCGTCTTGCTACCTGCTACGCGTCCTCAAAGGCGGATTCGAACAAGTCTCTGCTAATCTGTAACCTCGTCGCAAAGACGCCATCTTTGATTCGTTTTACCTGCGATTGGTCGTGGCCGTCAGACAAGATCTTGAGGCTGAGACGAGGCGTTCCGGGGCAGCGGGCGGTGCAAAGCGATTTGCAGTCATCGCTTGATGAAGGCTGGCCTTGCTTGGGTTTTTGATGCCTGTAGAAAGGCCGAGATGATGCCCTTTCGTCCGAAACATGAGCCAGCAGCTTAATACCAAGAGACATCCAAAGTCTTCAGGAGGGCTGTGGGTTGTGGAACGAGGCAACATCTGAAAATGGCATTTAGCCATGTGTACGTATTTACTCGCTAGTCTGCAGCTTCTAGTATGTATTGGCCCTTGGCTGCAAAAGGCACGCGTTCTGCCCAGGAAGTGTTTGTCCAACCGCCTAATTAACGAGTCGCCGGCATTGTCATCCCAAGCAGCCCGATAGTGGCAGTCTCGCCGACGTCTTAAACACGCAAGATTCGACGAGCTCGGCTTTCGCAATGTTGCCTTTCCCGCGTAGACTAAAGTGGCTCACAGAAGTCGCACTGTCGCTGGGCAATATCCCAGGATAGGCTGCACTGAAGCGCTCTGGCTGTGAAATGGCTCAATGCCTCTTGGATAGTCCCACTAGTGAGATGATGATGCAAGAGGAGGCGGCTTGTATTCAACTCGGTCAAGGCTCGCGAGGGCTCTCAATAATGTGGGCTACCTTTTAATATGCCATGGCGTCCTCCTGTCTGTCCATTATGCCACCTTGCCGAGGTTGACATAGGCCATGTCTGTTCCACAACCCATACCAACCAACCCTTCACTTTTCGTGCGACTCTCTGAGGGAAGCCACCAGCAAGTTGACAATGTTGTAAGCATTCGCGTTGCACACCGAGCGGTTCCTCTCCCGGCTCCACACGTCGCGGCACGACTGCAGCGCGTCGAGCATGATTTCCTGCGGCTGGCTCGAGCCGTCGGGCAGGCTCGCCACGTCGTGGCCGCGGACGAGGTGGAGGCAGACGGTCATGGCAGCGGTGAAGAACTCGTGGCGGAAGAGGCCGCCGAGCCAGGCGCTCGGCGCGGCGGGGTCGCCCTCGCACAGGTCGCGCTGCTGCGACAGGAGGGCGAGGGCGCACTCGAGCGACGACAGGTACGAGACGGGGTACCGCGCCGACGACTGGCCCTGCAGCGCGAAGCGCGCGTGCAGCGCCATGATGGTCTGCCGGCAGAATATCTCCACCATGCACGTCTCCAGGTCGACGGAGCCGACGGCGACGCTGCCCGTGGAAAAGTGCAGCCGCGCGAGGCCCGCCTCGGGCCGCTTGAGCCGCGCGCGCAGCGCGGCGTCGAGCTCGACCACCTCCTCGTACGTGACGGTGTCGTCGACGCACGTCGTCAGCTCCATGGCCTTGGCAATGAGCTTGCCCGAGCTGGCAAACATGTCTTCCAGCAGGCCCGCGTGCGGCGTCGTCGTCGTTGTGCCGAGGCTGCTGCCGCCGACGGGCCCCGGGTTCCCGCCGACAAAGGCGTCCTTCCTGAGCAGCGAGGCAATGTCCGAGGACCGGAGGAGGAGCGGCATGCCGCACACCAGCGACTGCTTCATCTCCATGTACACGGCCAGCGTCCACATGCGGCGCTTCGTCTCGTCCTCGCCCGGCGTGGGCTCGTCGCTCACGGCCAGGTCCGTGTGCATGCCCATGCTCGCCGCGAGCCGCACCAGCATGCCCGTCAGGTGCCAGCACGTGTCGGCCTGGTGGGTGGACATGGCGTAGATTTGCTTGGCGATGATCATGAGGCTCAGCATCTTGATGACGTTGAGGGTCGGGCGAAACAGGAACGGAGTCCGCTTGAGGCACATTTCGGCACCGCTGAGGAGCCGTGCGGGCAGTGACGGATACACGTCCAGGCCTTTTTGCGCGTGGTGATGATTGTAGGCTTGACAGCCGAGAGATAGGATGAGAAAGTGAACACCCAGCCAGTCTTCCTGAGCCACGGAGCCTGGCATCCAGAATGCTCGCAGCTCCTGCTCATAAGCCGCCTCGCCGACAATGTGAAATGTGTTTTCGACAGTCTCCATGAAATGGGAAATGAAGAGTCTCTGCACTGAACGTCGGGGCAGCTGGGCCAGCAGGTCCTCGACCGTGACTGAGGGATCGTTTAGATCGCCGAGCGGAAAGTTGATGGACAGGGACATGGCATTGATGGACGTTGCGCATTCGTCTTCCCTCTCCACTGGCTTGATGTGTTGTGGAAGATGCGAGCGGATCTGCGCAATCTGTTAGCTGACCCATGTATGCGCTTGTCTTTGTCCAATCTGCATCAATAAGTGCGTTTGTACCTCTCGCAGCAAGGCTGTCCAGTGCGTCACATTTCGGAATCGATTGTCCCAGCGGTGGTCGATGAAACTGGTGGCGATTCCATGCAGGCTTTTGTACGGCTTGTCAGCCTCGGCAGGTGCCTCTGGTCCAGGAAACTCGGAGTAGATGCACTCTGATTCCTTGTTGTTCTTCATGCATCTTCCGCATGGCGTTCGCCTGTCACAGCGGACCTTGTGCTTCCTGCATCGGATGCAAGACAAAATTGCCCTGTCGCGCTTTGCAGGCTGGCGAGTGTGAGACTTTGCTGGAATCAGCTCCGCGCTCCTAAAGTTGGCAGAGCTGCAAGGATACGGTCCTTCCGATGTCGCCGACGCCGATGCCTCTTCAGGCGGCGATGCTGATCTCGACGACAGGTCCTTGTGCGATGATTCTGTGCTGGGCGGCGTGAGCTCATTGGGCGGCTGGGGGCGAGGCTGCTGCGCATGTGCTCTGCCGGCGGGCTCGGGCGCAATTGAGACATCCGAGGCGAAATACACGCACTCGGAGCGGCTTTTGGCGCACCGGCGACAAGTCGGACGCGCCCGGTCACAGCCAACCTTGAACTTGCGACAGCGCTGGCAGGCCTGGATCGGCCGTACTGTTGCCGCGCCGCTGGCTGGCATCACCGGTGGGAATCTGAACGTTCCCCGTCAAGGAAAGGGGGGAAAGACGGTTCGCTTCAATTGCGCTCTACTCTGACGGCCGTCGAGTTTTCAAGGGTTACTCAGGCGCGCAAAACCCGCTCTTGATGGGAGGGTCGGGGATGAGGTCAGGACCATGCGCGTTGTGTGCGGCTGATCGGATCGGCCGACAGTTTCGGGGCGGCCCTAGTCCGGGCCCCCCAACTCGCCCAATCGACTACACAAAGATGTTTTGGGGGTGCTGACTGCCCCTAGGGGAAGATCTAGGAGCAGATTAGTATACTCCTGGCTGCATGAGCAACCTTCACCATATTCAACATCGGTGCTATCTACCGGCGCTGCCACAGGCTGTGCTGCAGGACAGGTTGACCGCTGGCCATAATGTTGGACCGCATTCTGTCATCGACATGGGATTTTCAGGGGGCTTACAAAACGATGTGCATCTACTGAGGTTTTTTTCTCTAGCTCATTGCTCAGCGTAAAAGACTGCACAGCAATGGCCTCAGATCCAGGCTGTCTGACGCCACAAGAATGACGGGATCGGGATTTCACGCCAAGATGCCCAAGATGGACGATCTGATAAGGTTGTAGAACCCTTCGCCTCTCGACTCAGAGGCCAACTGCCCCGTTGCGAAAGCTGAACCTGCCACAATCGTTTGATCCTTGCTCTATGTACAGATGTCGGCTGGCCTGCCGAGCGTGCTAGCGCCTCACATCGTGAACTGGGCGTAAGTCCGACTCCGATAATCCAAATCTGCCAGTCGAACTAATTGAATCTCTCGGAAAATTACATAGGGCATTGGGATGGGAAATACACGAGGGCAGTTTTCATATCAAAACAGAATCAGCTCATTCTCGGGACCTCGTTCGTTACCACTGAGAAATTGTTGTGGTGTCGTCACGGGTGTTGAGACATGGCCATCCGCAGCGCCGGGTCGAATTGTATAATTAAATACATTTTCATGAGTATATTGAAGCATAGCGCTCCAATGAGAAACTCAGTCATACGCAACCCAATATCTAGGCGATTTCGAAAGTGTCAACCTGGCTTCTCGAGGGGGGCAGCTACTGCGAGAGCGTTGATGGGCAGTCCAACCGGTGCCGCGTCTTCTCTGACGGAAGAGACGTGAGCATTCTTGAACCAAGCATAAATAAGAACTTCTGAGACTATCAGGTCTTTTGTGAAAATTAGTGCTTGTTGCTTCTCTCAAACTCGTTGGGAAGTTTACCCATTCGCATTTCGCGCAGGACACTGACAACATTTGCTGAATAGGGTGCGAATAGTACAATTAGATTTGACCGAGGTTTCAAGTCTTCTGCAGTTCCTACATAAGCCGGTATGGAGGTGCTGGATGTCCGAACTCGTGTTGTGGCGACGCACTTGCTGGCGTCATCACGTACTGCGAGACAAATTATGCTTCATCACATTAATTCAGAAGACTGATGTCGCTGCTGTAGCTTGGGGACTTGTTGCCTCATTTTCATGATCAAAAGCGCATATCACCATCTCTTGCGGCAGAAGGAGCTCCGTTGGGACGCACAAGCCAGACAGCAAGCCATCATCTGGTTCTGAGATATCCGATCGACACCAAGAAGACAAAACCCATCACAGATGTACGTCAGACTATTGGCTGACAGTCTAGGTGCCCTCCCCGATGTGTATAGGCACATCAGAAGATTCATCGGCGGATCAATGAGACTTGACCGACAGTTCTTTACCCACAGCAGAGTAGTAAGTGTTACCTTCTGCCTGGAGGCAGTGGTGGCCTCACCGGCAAGGCACTGCTTACACAAATTTGGAGCTGATACAGGCGACAGAAAGCAGATAAGCACGTTCCATTTGAATTAAAAACGCGCCAAAGAATGGAACGAATTTTCTTAATTGCCGTTTCTGTCTTGTGTCAGATTGGTTCGGGCTTTCCCCGGCGCATATTGTCTCACAACTCGGAGGTTATTCTTGCACGAATTTCCAACGGCAAGACACATTCTGATGGTATGTTGCTGACCTCCAAATGTACGAATCATCAAATTTCTGACAATTAGCTGTCATTAGCCGGGCTTTGCGCCGATTCGCCATACGGACATTTATGCATGGCATCAAAGTACACGGATCAAGATAGGCACTGGCAATGACAGGTGGGAGTCCTATTTTGTGTCATTGACAATTTGGAATACCTAGCGTCGTATTTGGCAAACCTGAATTTGAGGATCATTTAGCAATTCGTCAGACTTCTTACAGAAGCCAGTATCCAACCTTTGTCGCTTTCTCGCTGGAGGCAAGTAGCCGTGCTAGAGACACGCCACGTACACTGGATAACATGCGGAATGTCTTTGCCCTGCTCGGCGGAAATCATGTCGGAGCTTTGACACGCACTCGGGCGTCGGAATGGTGGCGTTTCTACCTAAATCTGAGACTTGTTGGTCTATTTCTCTACCTCTGGCATGCCGTCCTATCTGTGTCGCCACCCACCCCCCGTGCCGAGACTCTCACGGTCGGCACCAGCCCTAGGGGCACGGACCTAAACCGTGCCATGTCGGTGTTCAAATAAAGAACAAGGGTGCTGAAGGGAAGCGGCAACTTTTCGTGGGTCTAATTGGATTTTGCGCTTCCATTGTGTTGAAGCGCTTGGTCCTCGGATTAGCGCCCGGCACGATGAGATGCCGAAAGCGGACAGGAAGCTTAAAAGATTTGAGATGCGGCATGACCGATAAGCTTGAAAGATAGTTTAGGGAAGTCGAGGACTTTGCATTTCGCCATCTGTGCACTAGCCAACGATCCGGGATGTCGGTATCTAGTTTAAAGTTAATGCATGTCCAGGGTAGCGGATATCGAGACACCCTGTCTGTTGCAGTCGGAACCGCCTTGGTACGGCAGCCGGCACTCGGCAGATGAAAAGCAAGTTTAATGAAGGTGGAGATATGCAGTTCCAAGAGCAATATTACTCTCGATTTAGAAAGCAGCGTTGGCTGACGCACACACACCCTGCGAACTGGCTATTTGTGCGGAGGCTGGTTGGTGGAGCGGTAGTGTCGGTCGTGCAACATCACGAACTTCATCGCGAATCTCATCTCGGCTCGCTACAGAAACTTGCGCTCTTCAATCCTTCTTCTGTACCATGTTCACGACCTCCTGACTGTCCGCCAATTTGATGTTAGTGCCCATCGGCGTCATCATGCATGGATGGCAGCTTCCCCGCTTCCCCCACGCCGAGCTAGTTACCCCCAATCTGCGGGGAAACAACATGACGAGATGAAAACACAATGGCGACTTACCCACAGCTCGTTCTTAGTTAGCTTCGTAAACATTCTACATAGCTCGCCAGAAACTCAATTCTGGTATTGTCAATTGACCTCCTAGGCGGTTCTCAAGTCTGTTACCTCCTCTCCTGTCACTGATTTTAGCCATGACCGTCTTATCTCCGCGACACGTCGTGTGCGTCGCGTTGGGCCTTCTCGTAAGCCTCACCAACGCCACGGCGAGCGCCTCATCAGCCTCGGAGGGCTCTCAGGCCCAGAACCGCACCGCTGCCGACTGTCCCGACTACAACACGTATGCGCAGGAGCCGCACGCGCCGTACTCGGACGGACCTCTGAAACTCCCTTACATGAGGCCGAGCGAAGAGTGTCGCACCTTCAACAGCCCAGCTGTCGAGGTAAGCATGCGGCGCGCGCGAAACGAACCGCGCTGAAAGACCAAAGAGTCTGACATCGTTGCGAATTGTAGAAGGTAATCGAGGACATGAAGGCGCGTCTCAAGAACCCGGATCTGGCGCGCCTTTTTGAAAACACATTTCCTTCAACGCTCGACACCACTGTCAAATACTTTGACCCAGCCGCGAATCTGGCGTTCATCATCACGGGTGTAAGCAATGCAAAATCATGTCTCCGATGTACCAGAGCGAATCCAGCTAACAGGTCCACTTGGTAACAGGATATCACGTACGCGCGCCATGAATTGAATTCAGACTGCCGAGATGCTAATTCGCCCACAGTGCGCAATGGCTTCGAGACACTGGCAACCAATTTGCTCATCTGTACAAACTACTGCCCCAGGACGAGAATTTGAAGAAGCTTGTCAAGGCTGTCATCAATACGGAAGCGCGATACATTTACCAATTCCCTTACTGCGGTACGAAGAAAGTCGTGGTTCCAACAGCGGTGTGCGATTACTAACGGCCGCTCGATAGGGTCCTTCCAGCCCCCGCCCGAAAGCGGCTTGAAACCTAGCCACAACGTATGCAGACTGAAGACTAGACTGTATTCACATCTGAAGCTGACCTTTGCTTACTAGGACTACGCCGACAATGTCCGAATCAACCCGTATGTTTGTAGGGCTTTGCGAACGGGCCGTTACTGATCATTGTTGCAGCCCAGTTGACAATCAAACCGTCTTCGAGTGCAAGGTAGGACAGATAATTGCCGCTGGGAGGACCTAGAACTGAATTTGCTGCAGTATGAGCTGGATTCTCTCGCGGGCTTCCTCAAGATCAGTCGCTCCTACTACGAGAATACGCAGGACTCTTCATTCATCAATGACAACTGCAAGTCACCAGGAGATACGCCGGCCAACACTCATAACTTACATTTCTCGCAGGGAGGAAGGCAATGCAGACAATTCTAGAGCTTCTACGCGATCAATCTCAAAGCTCGTGGTCTGACGATTGGGAGTTTGTCAGCTACTATAACTGGACCGGTACCGCAGGCTCACTGTCCCCGCCCGTGACCAACGGAGGCAATGGCGAGCCAAAGCTTGCCAACGGCCTGGTCGGATCAAGCCACCGCCCATCGGACGACCTCTGCGTCTTCAACTTTATCACATCGGACAATGCCATGATCTCGGTGGAGCTCGACCTCGTGGCGGACGTGCTAGAAAAGATTGGCACGGAGAAGAAGCTGGCTTGCCATGCCCGGCGCTTCTCTGGCATCATCAAGAAGGCTGTTTGGGACAACACCCGTACCAACAACGGTATTTTCGCTTACGAGACCAACGGCTATGGCGGCATGTACATCATGGATGACGCCAACGTACCCAGCTTGCTGTCGCTCCCGTACCTTGGCTTCTTGCCGCGCAACGATTCCACCTATATCAAGACAAAGGATGCTATGCTGTCGCGCATGAACCCGTACTACGCAGAGGGCGAAAAGTTTAAAGGTGTTGGGTAAGTTTTATCCCTCCCGATCACAGGAAAATTACCACGAGCTCGTAGTCGGCTAACACTACTGTGCCTTGCGCCAGCGGTCCTCATGTCAACGCAACATATCCATGGCCCATGTCGCAAGTATCTGCGATTTTTGGCACAGACGATGACGAAGAAATCACTGAGCGCTTGACACTCATCATGGAGAATACATCGGGCCTCGGTCTCATCCACGAGAGTATCCATATCTACAACGTGAGCGACTACACTCGCCCTTGGTTCGCCTGGGCCAACAGCTACTTTGCCGAGATGGTGCTCGACCTAGCAGAACGCAAGCCGAGCCTCATTTTCGAAAAGGACGAAGCTTATGTGATTGGGAAATAAGTAATTCGCTCTGGCCAGAAATAGTGGTTGAAATTGTCAAATGATAATGTACCTGGTCAGAGCTATAAGATTACGATGTATCCTCACTAATGTAGTGCGACGAAAGCTGCAACGTTCATGCTAGAGGAGAAACAGATGCTCGAGCTAGCGATCGAGCAAGGCCGATATATAAGGTAGAGCTGTAGAAATATGGACACAGAAAAAGATGAAGCCATCGCAGCGAATATCTCACTCGGTCGTTTCCTTGCCCGCGCTCGTAGCTGCCTCCGTGGCGAGCTTTAGAATGCCTTGTGCCGCCATCTCTGGACCATATCCGTTCTTCTTGCAGACCTCCGCGAGCTCCCGAGCTTTCTCCTTTATCCGGACGGAATTCTCACCATCGATTACCTCCAAGATAGTTTCCGAGAACTCTGTGGCTTCAAAAACAGGCTGCTGCTTTCGGGTGCCCTTGCGACCGATGCCAAGCATCTCAACTCTGTTGGCATACTCGTAGCAGTCTGTCCAAAATGGGAGGACCACGTGGGGCACCCCAGCCCTAAAGAGGAAAAGAAGTTAGAAACAGGACTCAAGAGTACCTAGAGACTGCTGACTTACAGAATTGCTTCGTTGTATGAGCTGGCACCACCGTGATGAACCGCACAAACAATCTTACCACTTTTCAAAACTGCGAGAGGCGGAGAGTCGAGCCAGTCGACAATGCGAACTCTGTCGCTGTCCATCGTAACGCCAAATGCGGCGCGGACCTTGGAATCTGGACCTGTTGCATCGAACTCGCCATCTTTCTTCAGCTTCCAAAGGACCTGCATGGGTGGGCCATCGGGAGTCTTGCTCTCAATCTGACCGATTGCCGTACTCAGACCTTTTGCGAGCTCCACGGCACGATCTTCCTTGAGTTTGAATAGGGAGCCCAGGTTGACATAAATAGTAGGTCCGTTGGCGAGCCAGGCTGCAAGCTTTGGGTCAGAGTCAGAGACTGGCGATGGCTCGCTGATAATGGGACCGCAAGGCACAATGCGCGGATGACTCTTGAGAGGAAAGTCTAGCTCGGGGAGAGTGCCGACGAAAATCTTGACGTGATCCGGGAGACTCTTTCCTGTATTCATCAAACATCTCATCGGCTTCCCTGTCTTCTCTTCGACGTGTCGTTTGGTTTCTGCCAAGCCAGGCTCTTTGAGGATTTGATAGACCATGTACAGATAGTGATAGACATTCAGTGGCTTTTGATACCAAGGAACAGGATAGTCATATCCACTCATCAAACTAGTCGGCATTAGTATGATGAAATGTCAATCGCAAAACGAGCAATGAAAAGGGGAATGCCACTCACGCTGGCCATTTCCATAGCATGGCAAGTGGCTGGTAACTGGCGGCGAAGTCTTTGATGGAGTTTGGGCTGAGGTACGAAAATTTTACTCCAGAGTTCCAAGCGGCAGAAATGGCAGGCGACAGCAGTACGTCTACAATGATGAGGTCTGGCTTGACGGCTTGGATGATGTCGCTCACGGATTCATAGACCTGCATGAACCCGGGCCCGTCCCAGCCAAGCAAGTACGAGCACAAGTCTCGAATCGTCGCCATTGTAGTCGAAGCGTCCAGCGGCCGAGAAAATGCGGCCGGCGGGACGGAGCTTCCCTCGCCATACTTTTCGGCGTTTCTGGCGATGACGGCTTCTGCGTGAGTCTGGCCCTGGATGGCATGGAATGTGACCGGCTCGGCGGCGCCCGCTTTCATGCGGATGGCCTCGTCCGAGATGGAGCGCACTTCCTGTTCCAGGGATGGAAATGAGGCGAAATGCAGGTCCGCCTCGGGGCTGGATTGTAAAATGGCGTCTACCGTTGCCAGAAACACTCCACATTGTCCACGCTCAATGTTCGTGGCAAATAATATTCGGGGACTGGTCGCGGGTGCCGACATTGCTCAATCTCTCTTTTTTTCTTCTCTTTTCCGCCTTGGCAGCGTACGTTGGAACACTATTTTTAGTTGTGCGACAGACGTCGGAGAGAATACAGAGAATGAGAGAAAACAAAAAGAACAATTACTCAGCCTGCCAAGAGAGCGGGAGCGTGCAGAAGGAATAGCGGACAGGAAGCAACTTGTGCTACAGCATCGACGAGTTGACAGGTACAGTGGTGGGAGGGTCTATTTAGTACATGGCATGCATGGCTGACGGAAAGTGATCGGCGAGAGCTAGTTAACTGCTGGGCCAGAGCCCGGAAACCCCCCAAAGCTCGAGAGCTCGACAGCTGCGAGTCTCAGGTTCCCAACCATTAGTATGTATTACTCCCAGCACAAGCACTGGACCATGAGCTGCCCAATCTACACCCTTCCAGTTGTGGCACATGTGAGTGCGTATGGCAACTACCAGACGAAGTAAGGTCAAGACCCGGCAGGCTCGTGCAGCTGCAGGATCGTGGCTGCGCCGGACGCTGAGCTACTGCATAATCACCAATAAGGCCCCCCCTCCAAAGAAATGTTTCGGACAAGTGCAGCAGGGCGGAGGAGACCAACTCAAAGTTGCAGCGAACGCACTGGGGAGCGAGCGGCGCCATGCCTCAGGACAGGCCACCTTGGTTCAAACCATGTCCATGCACCCGTGGCGTCGTCGCTTCGACACAGATAAGTGGCTCAAGGCCGCCACGGGAGGAGCGCGCCCAATGTACAGGGATGGCGAAAGGGGAAAAGGGGAGGGGTGCGGCTAGAAATGTGATCGAGAGCGCTCCAGTCTATCCAGTTGCAGTAGCTCGTTCGACTGGGGGGGAGCTCCCTGGGGCAGGTATCCGAAACATGAAAAGAAAAGAATAGCACGGAAGAAATCAAACTTATATTATCGTGACTCAATTGTGCAGGAATAGCCCATCGCGCCATCTGGTAATATTAATCTCCTTTTCATTTTTTCAGAATGCCGTCATCGCGCCGATTGAGCCCAACGCTCGGTGTCCCGCCCTCTCGGCGCCCCTGCCCATATTCTCATCTGTTTTTTTTTTGGTACGCATTGGACGGGTTTCCCCGGCCAGCTCTGCTTAGCTTCTTGTCATCCGAAGTGATGTTGCGGGTTGTCTCATTGCATGACAGGCAGCAAATGGCTACTTTTCCGCTGAAGGCTGCAGACAAAGTTCTTTGATCGCGTCAGACACTGCCATCCGTGCTCTATTGCCGGACGATCACATGATGCCGATTTGGTGTCGATAATGGCCCAAATTGAGCATTGTGCTGAAGCCGAGGCCTTGCCAGGCACGCGAAAGCCGCCATCCATCTCGTCCAGGCCATACAGGCGATATCAACATACTTTTTCAGCGTCTAGGATAGTGGAGTTTGGAGAGGCCAAGAAAGGTTCTCCTCGCCTCTCGCTGCCCCGAGCTCTTCCAGTTTTAGCTCAACTGTGGTCCCGATCGACGCTCCTTGCGCCCACTAAGCATCCCGTGCTAACAGACGCCGTCGTGCGCCACATTTGCATTTGGAAAGCTAGCGACGAGATAAGTGAAAATACATCAGGATGCGCAGACACTACCGTATCTGTTAGATTGGCGCGTCACTTGTCTCTGTCATAGCTCTGAATCATTACTCTCACGCCCCCAATCCGACCTCTCCAATAATGGGCTGCGACAAAGCTGCAGTAACGGGAGTCAAACCACTTTATTATCCGGGTAGGATGTATGTCGCGTTCTTTCTCAATCCAGTTGAACGGCTCCTCTCCCGGTCGTCCGGATCCTATTATCCCATTGTCACGGGCCGGTCGGTCGTGCAAAGAGCGAAAACGTCGGTGTATAAAGGCGAGATATAGAGGCAAATATAGAGGAATGCGGTGGCGTTCTATGCAGCTAGTGATTCTATACGGCAAACTATAGTCCTGCGCAACTGCTGCCCAGGCGACCAGGAGTTCCCCGAGCCGGACCCCCCGCGCGACGGGTTACAACCCTGCGTCTGCAATTGTCTTGCGGATCGACGCCACCAGCTCTTCGATGGTTGTATTGTCACGAGGAACAGTATGGCCTTTCCCGTGGTCAAACAGCGTCGCATTGTCCTCGTTGCAGACACCGTACAAGGACATTGCGCCGTAGAGGTATGGGTCCAGACTGCCGACAATGTGGCATGTCGGGACGTCGATCATGTCTTCGCATTCGTCTGCAAGGACGGCCTTGACCTGGCCATCTTCGACCTTGCTGGGTGGCCAACCGGCAAAAAATATGCCATACTTGCATCATATATTAGCTTGAGTTTCCTTGCCGTGGTGTGGGGCGTACCTTGATCCTGCGTGGCGTGCCATGCTCCTCCTCTTGCTGCACTTCGTGAAAGATGTACGAAGCCGCGGCTGTGGCTCCTTCAGAGTATCCGAGAATGCCCTGCGCGGCCGGTTGAGGTTAGATGCTGTGTCAATGGCTTGTGCGACTGCAATCGTCGCGCAACACTTACATTGATTTCTGGATCCTCGTCGAGGTACTGCTTGATACGGCTGAATGTCTTGTTGATGGTTCCTTCCCCAGGTATAGCATTGTCGCTCTTCAGGAGAGATCTCAGAGTATCTTCATATGATTCGCCCTCTGTGTTGTCGCGCAAGTTGTTGACCAGCTTGGCAAGTCCGTCGACGCCGTCAAAGTCGATGTTGCGATAGTATGGCGGGGGGCCGAAATAATCCCCAAATCCCTCTGGGGGATTGACCGGAAACTGACCATCGACGAATTTGAAGTCGACGTCGCCCGTCTTCTCGAGCTTGGTGACGAATGGGTCGAGCTGCGTTCGGAAGGCCTGTAGGGAGCAAGAGCCGTTAGAATTGCGACCGAATGCAAGCCGTTGAGTAGACAGTTCTTACCTTGGCGCTACCGTAGGCGCCGTGAAGGCAAAGAATTTTCATTTTGAATTTAGAAAATGACGTGTGACTAGCGAACTCGTTTCGTTACTCGTGCCTTTGAGATAATTTCGCAGATTATTTCGCAGCGTATAGTGAAAGAGCTACGGTTGGAGGATTGGCCGCTGTCGCTACGGCGTGTTCAGGCACGTGCCAGCGCTGCTAGTAAAATCGACGAGGAATCGGACAATAACAGAGGGAGAGCGAAACACAGAACAATTAGCGCGCCCCTCAATCATTACTGCAGCGAATAACTAGTAGAGCACAGCTGGGGTGACTCCGGTGTCTGTGACAAGACCGGGCGCCCCGCTGTGATCGGTTCTTCTGTGGGAGTAATAACCTGGACCAACATGCCACAAATATTGTGCAGACAACCCACAAGTACTCCCAGCGTGGCGAACGCTGAGCTGCTATTGACTCGCTTCTTGACTGTCACGACTGTTTGACTATTGGCTATGGAGCTATAGCAACTGGGTAATGATGAGCCGCTAACGATTTAGCAAGTTGGGGTGTACCGGAGGGGGCCCGGGGGGGTGGGCAGGGGCACAGATTGAGACTTGGTCACATTCCAGGTGGACCCCAGAGCCTTTTACTAACGAGGATGACCAGCCGTGCCAGCCTGAGATACAGAGATGGAGCTATGTAGAGCTATCAGTACAAAGCTTCAAGGGTGCGGCGAGCAGGAAACTGTCAAATCACTCCCCTGGACGTTATCATCGTCACAATCACGAAGGTTATCAGCGAAGGAGTAATCTACAGACGGGCAAAGATTAGTTTACTAGCGTATGAGGCTCAACCGAGCTCCCACGCGTTGGCCGATTGGATATTATCCTTGTAGTTGGCCAGTCGAATACCAGACACCGTCGCATCTAGGGGACAGCCCTGTAAGTAATAATCTTCAAGACCCATAATCGGACTGCATGAAAAATCACCCTGAAGCGAGACTTGCCACTAGGCGATACCGGTTGTGACGGCGACGGTGATGCTACGACTATGATGACGGGTATTGGTCGAGACAAGACTTGGGACGATATTGCTCGCGACTAAACAGACGGCAAATGAAGATTTCGAGCCATCCAGAACCTGGTTCCACTAATAAAGCATCACTAGTATCGAGGAACAGTTTCTTCAGCGGATATATTGTCCGAGGCGAGTGCAACCCACGTTTCCGGCGCATGCCTTGTTCTCGGCAGTCACATTCCCGATGGACGTACGGAGTACAGCAGCAGCCATGAGAAGCCACCGAGTGATGGTGTTGGAAGGATCAATCATGGTGAGGGTTCGCTGGCGTGTCTTCGTATTCCATCTACAGCACATGTACATGAAACATGCCCTTCGGGGTTACGGCCGAGAAGCCATACGAGCGACGTCGAGCAATGTCTTATTACGGCTGTTATTCCCATGCGGAGTGACAGTGGCGCAAGCCACGATTAAAAGGCAATGCAGCACAGTCTGTAAGGGAGCGCGTGCATTGTCTGCACCCCATTCTGGAGAGATGGGGAATCAGACTTGCAGCGACCCTTGCCAGCCATGGGGACGGGCTGCCGACGCATGCATTCATGAACACGTGCCAGTAGATGAGATGTCTTGCCGGATCATCAGTTGAACAATCACAGAGCAAGTAGAGATGAACAGTTTACTTGTTTGATAAGAAGTATGCCGGCAACTGGCCGGTGCGGGCATAAGCAGAGCGTTGCAATGACGGCTACTCAGATACCCTGCTTATGAGCCGACGCGGCACACAGATCAGGCAACTCTTGACGGCAGTGAGAAGAGAAGCTATTCTCGCGGTGGTGCTGGAGGGACCCTAAGCCGCCAAGGTTACAGTATCGCGGGGTGATTTGGAAGGATGGGAGGATCCGGAGGTGAAGCGATGGAGGGGGCGTGAACGGCCTTCGCCGTGGAGACTTTTCTGCAGGAGACGGGAACTGATTGAAACGACACGTACTATGGGGAACTGGAGGGCTTACTGCCATGCACAGACCAGTCCATTGAGCATCTGAAGCTGAAGCGACGCCCGGAATGATTGGACTGCATGAAGCTGGAACGGCTCGCAGGTTCCGATAGCGTTGCATCTGGAGGGCCGTGTGATGATTTCCCAGTAGTTAAGCATGACGGAAATGGAGATGGCATCTGGGTAGCTCCCTTTGCGGGTGACCGTGCGAGTGCGTGATGGGTGGTTTCCCAATGCATGGAGCATATATGTGTTGGCACCCTTAATTACGAAACAAAATTAGATTTGGAGAGAGGTTGAGGTTCGTGCGGCTCGTTGGCATTACTCATGTACCTGCTCAATAACTAGGTAGGTTAGCTGCTGTGCATGGCCATCGGTACTTGGCCGCCGACAGCCCAACCGAGGACCGTGCTGTGTCCACCGAGGAACCTACGTAAAGTGCTAGCAGGCCACTAACTCGTCAACAGGGACGCTATTTTGGTGCTAGATTGCCGGGGCTGGTAGGGCATCGGTGTGCAATGGCTGCCAACCAACATATGTAAGTACCTTACTACCTATCTGCCTGGGTAGGGAGGTGCACAGTAGGCAAGTGGCAAGTAGGCACCGGCCGTGCTGACCAGCGTGCGGAGAGACAGAAGCTGCATCTTCCTGCAGCAGGACGGGGCAAGTCAATCTCGTGCCATTTCCCCAGACGATGGCTGCTCGAGCAGCCCTTTAGGCATTGTCATGAGGTACCTAGGTGTGCTTGAAGCCTCGGCACCTTGGCAAGATAGGCTGGTAACTAGGCTAGTGGCTAGGCAGGTAGGCTGGTAGTGTGGCAGGCGTGTGGTGGTGTCGAAGCTAGCAACAGTGTCATTGTCGCAGGTGATTACCAGCATCTTGGTAGATTTGGCGGGCAGCCTGGCCCTTTGTTCCTGGCTATAACAGCGCCACACGGCGCCACCAAACAAGCTGCAGTGGCGCGCAACCAAACGGTCGCTTGCAGATGGATGGCAGCTGGCAGCCGGCAGCGTGGGCAGGCAAGGAAAGCCCTGGCAGGAAGGAGCTAGATGCATGGGCACCGCTGCCACTGCACCAGCACTAAAAACCGGCCGAGAGGCGACGTGCAAGCAGCTCATATGTACGGCCCATGACGGAGACAGGGAGCATGGCACGCATGGTAACTACCTAGTATCAGTCGGTGCATCAGCCACGTCGTCAAAGGAAGCTGCCAAGACCAAGAACCCCAAAAACCCATGCCCTCCTCCTGCTGCCCTCCTCCAACTTACTGCCACTGTCCGTCTACCAGTACCCAGTCGCCCGTCGCCCATCGCCAGTCACACAGCACAGTGCAGTGCCGGCCCGGCTGCCAGCATCCTGGCGAGCGCCCCCCCCTGGCCGCTAACTGCCAGTACAAGCTCCACGCTGCATGCCCCACGCTCCATCAATCCTCCCGCTTGCCTATCGCGACACACTACACATGTGTTCCGTGCCGTCGATCCTATCAACTCAGAAAATGCACTCTACCGACCCTGCACCCAATCTCTTCTCCATCAGCCGAGTCAGATGCTTCGGCCAAGACCCGCGGCCGAGGCTTGACGACCTTTTTTGATGCTGCTGTCCAGATGCGGCGTCCAGGGGGGGCAATGCCCCGACGTCGATACAGCGGCCAGCGACGAGCAAACAGTTCAAACAGACCTCTCCAAGGCGCAATTCCGAGGCCAGATTCCGCAGAGGTAACCCTAGTGCGGTTTTCCTTTTTTCCTCTTTTCTCCGTCTGCCCAGCTGAAATCCTTCCGCTAACTCGTGTCCTGAATCTCTCCGGCGCTCTGTCTGCCCGTTGAATCTGCTCGAAATAAGATTGGCGCATTCCAAAACTCGAGCGCGGCCAAAGCCGGCCTGCCAGTCCCAGTCCCAGTCCCAGTCCCAGTCCCAGCCAGCACTCGCGCCTCTCTCCCCAGTATACCTAAAACGAACGCTCGCGCTCAACTAAGCTTGTTTTGGACGTGGCGCTCTACAATGTGCGTCGCTGGCCGCTCAACGGCCAATCAGCAGCGGTGCTAGTGCAAGCAATGCGTGTCCGACCGCTGAACCACGGGTTCATTGCGCCATTGCGCAACCGCCTTCTGCTGCGCTCGACAAGCACGGTCCGAACGTGCTACGACTCACAGACGGGCATCATGCCGTCTGCCATCTCCATCCCATCTCTCGCGCAGGACAGCTGCGCTGTACGGAACAATTGAAGACTCTTGTCAGCCGTCTCGACGTCTCGACGGAACTTGCCTTGAGACGCACCACTCAACGTTGTACCAGCTGCTACTTGGCCCCCACATCCGCACGCTCGGTCCAAGCTTGCAGAGTGCCATTGCCAGTATCCGTAAAAGCCAGAGTGCTTTGTCGAGGTCGATACGATTCCCCTTGCAATTGGCCCCGCCAACTAGAACTGGCAACTATGCCGGTTCCAGAGGTGCGCTGTATCTCTGTGCCACGCCTGACCCATGGCATACATATGCGCTGCACGCTGTTTATTCGGGCCACCGAATCCCACGCTGCGTGGCTGCATAGTGCCGAGAATAGTGCACCATTTAGCAAACAAGGAGCGCGCCGCCGTCTCAGTTTAGCCTGTCTTCTTGCACCGACCGGTACCTGGTTCATCCTGGAATGGTCCCTTGACCACAATGTCTCATGTCTCATTTTCCTCCTCGCCCTGTCTCTACCCATTATTATGCCCTTATGACATTGCTGTTATTATTGGCAGTGCCTTTCTATGCCACTCTAACTGACACATTGTTCATGCTGCAGAGAGGCTACAGGCGCTGGCTCCCCTCCTTTGACCCCTCTCTTCAGCTTGCTTGCCCCTATTGTTGCCTTATCGAGCCGCGAACTCTCTTGCACTTCGCTTACCAGAGCTTCAGCCTTACCAGTGCTGGCACTGCAAGGCCCAACCCTAACCAGCTACATGGGATTGCAAAAGATATGAAGAAACGGAAAGTGATAGGCGAACTTGGTAGACGCGTGGGTCACCCGCGTCGCGAAACAATGTTACGCAGGCAAAAAGGTCCGAACGAAGATTTCAACTTGCTCCTCCAGTATTGGCATGGCGCCACATCTCCGCCCTCCTTCTCGACTGATCTGCTCACGCCCCCTCTCCACAGCGCCCCGCGATTCCTCCACCAAAAGCGGTAGGTTGAGATGTTCGAGGAGCCACCCCCCCTCCCTGTTCACGGATCGCCAATGCTCTTGGTCCTGTTAGTGCCTGGGGGGAGTCCATGAACCCTTCCTTCGCTGCCTCGTGAGGTCTTCGCGGTCCATGATTGTTTCTTCTTTTTCGCCGAAGCTGCAGCATGCCCCAAATTGTATCACACTCGACAAGCCCAGAAAATCTTCTCCATTTGACTTCTTTTCCCACACCCCTCCCATGCAGGGCCAGGCTGACTATTTGCATACACCCAAAGCTACCAGTATTCAGTCAAACACGTCCCTTCTCTCTACGTGGCTTTCGATTCCGGCTTGCCCCTCTCGCCCTCCATGTTCCACTGTCTGTTCATATATAGCTGCCCTCCTGCTTCACTCACTCATTCCACCCTTGCTTTTCATCTTTTGACTCTGTCCGCATTCTCATGAGCGGTGGCATCTCTTCATCTATGCTCCTTACATTGTCGCTCTGCTCTTCCTAATACATTATACCCCAGAGTCGAGCAAGTATATTTCTATTGCGACTCACTCTCACTGCATATATACATCATCATTTATTCCCAACCATCACAGACCAAGTTACTCCTCGACGCAATGGCCATACCCACACCACTTGCCATTGTCGGCATGGCATGCCGCACATCTGGTGATGTGAGGACTGTCGACGAGTTTTGGACAATGCTGTCCCGATCCCGACATGGCTCAGGCCCTATCCCCAAGAACAGATATAATGCCGAGGCATATTACCACCCGAATCCTCAAAAGAAGGGCACCTTCAATCAAGTTGGAGGCTACTTCATCGACAGAGATTTCTCCGTCTTTGACGCCCCATTCTTCAACATTACCAAGCAAGAAGCCAGCTCCATGGGTAAGTCGCTGATGTGTGCGCATTGCCAGATTGTCAGTGCTGACCTTCATCGCAGATATAAATCAGAGGCAACTTCTCGAATGCACATACGAAGCTCTAGAAAATGCCGGTCTTCCCAAGGGAAAGATTTCCGGTGAGAAGATGGGTGTTTTCATCGGAACAAAACGAGCCGATTACCGTACAGGGAGTCTCCAAGACCTCAACCAAGTCGAGATGTTCGAGGCGACGAGTGGCCACAGCTCCATCCAGGCTGGCCGCATATCATATTATTTCAATCTCAACGGACCATCTTTCTCCGTCGACACGGCCTGCTCCTCCAGTCTGCACGCCATGCATGCCGCAGTGCAAAGCATCCGCAGTGGCGACTGCAGCTCTGCCATTGTTGCTGCCAGCAACCTCTACATGAACCCGGACGATCTGATCCAAATGTCTATGCTTGGTCTCTTCACCCCGACCGGCAAAACCTACGCTTTCGATCACAGAGGCAAATCTGGCTTCGCATGTGGTGAGGGCGTTGGCTGCATTGTCATTAAGCCTCTGGACCAGGCGCTTCGCGACAACGACAAGATCCGCTCCATCATTGTCAACACTGGAATCAATCAGGACGGCAAAACTGTCGGCTTGACTTCACCAAGTGCTAAACAACAAGAGAAGCTCATGCGGGAGGTCTACGCTCGTGCCAACATCAGCCCAAGAGACGTTGGCTTCGTTGAAGCTCACGGTACGGGTACCAAGGTCGGCGATCCCCTGGAGGCCACTGCAATTCACAACTTCTTTGGCGAAGGTCGCACCAAGCGTGCCCCCCTATACCTTGGATCCGTCAAGACCAATATTGGCCATTTGGAAAATGCCAGTGGCTTGCTTTCCGTCATCAAGTCTACTCTGATGCTAGAGCGCAGCTTTATCCTGCCCAACACCAACTTTGAGAAAGCCAATCCCGCCATCCCGCTTGATGAGTGGAACATCAAGGTTCCCACCACCATTCGCCCCTGGCCCAAAGGCAAGCGGTTCATCAGTATCAACAATTTTGGCTTCGGTGGCTCCAACGCTCATGTCGTCCTGGAGAAGGCGCCCCTCTCTCAGGTCGCCAAAGATCTTGCTATTGAAGCAAATGACAATCAAGTCGTGCCTAGACTTTTTGTCATGTCCGGCAACGACGAGGGCGCTGCGAAGCGCAACGCCACAGCTATTGGTATCTACACAGAACAGCACCCTGAGGTGTTCCAGAAACGTATTATTCGCGACATGGCGTACACATTGGGTGAGCGCAGAACTCACCACAGCTACCGTCTGGCTTTTACTTGCTCTAGCTTTGATGAGCTGGTGTCCACCTTGAACTCCGAGGCAATGATTCCTACCGTCGCAACCACTGATCCCTTGAAACTGGCATTTGTCTTTACCGGCCAAGGTGCTCAGTGGCCGCAGATGGGCAAGCAGCTTCTCAACACACATCCAGTCTTTGCTGAGACTGTCAAGACTGCTTCTGACTACTTGGAAAGCATCGGTGCCGAGTTCTCCCTAATGGAAGAGCTGGTGCGCGACAAGAGCGAGTCAATCGTTGGGCTCGCCCACATCTCGCAGCCAATCTGCACTGCTGTCCAGCTTGGTCTCGTTGAGCTACTGAAGACTTGGAACGTCAAACCCTCTATGGTCATTGGTCACTCATCTGGAGAAATGGGTGCCGCATACGCTGCCGGTGCTATTACTCTGAAGGAAGCCATGGCTGCTGCATACTACCGTGGTCATTATGCTGCGCAGATGAAGCAGCGCAACCCAGATCTTCGCGGCGCAATGCTGGCAGTCGGCGCTGGCCCTGCCGAGGTCAAGGGCATCATCAAGTCTATGGGACTTTCTGGCGTAACCGTCGCCTGCGAGAACTCTCCCAATTCCATCACTGCTTCCGGTGACGAGACCGACGTTGACACGCTCGCTGCGGAGCTGGAACAGCGCAGCATGTTCAATCGCAAGCTTCGTGTCGAGATGGCGTACCACTCTCCGCACATGAAACTTGTGGCCGACGATTACTTGTCTGCCATTCACAACATGAGCCCCATCCCTACTGAAGGAGTAGAGTTTTATTCCTCGCTCCTGGGCGCCAAGCTCGACAACACTGCTGCTCTTGGTGGTCAGTACTGGGTCGACAACCTGACAAACCCTGTCCGCTTCTCGTCCGCTTTTGCCGAGCTTTACAGCAATGGCAAGCCGGACCTTATTGTCGAATTGGGCCCGCATGCGGCTCTGGAGGGACCTATCAAGCAAATCTTGAAGGGAATCAGCCCACAGGCGGCTGCCAACGTGAAATACTTCTCTGCCTTGATGCGCAATCAAGAAGCGACCACCACTGCTGTGAAGCTGGCTGGCAATCTTTGGAGCAGAGGCCATCCCATTGACTTTTCTGCCGTCAATCTGACCTTGCCCGGCCAAGAAAGCCCTTCTCTGATCTCCGACATGGCACCTTACTCATGGTCGCAGCATCAGTACTGGGCAGAGTCCCGGGCTGGGAAGAGCCGACGCCTCAAGCCGTTCCCGCGTCATGACTTACTGGGCATTTTGGATGACTTTTGCAATGAGGACGAGCCAACTTGGAAGAGTGTCATTACTACAGATGACATTCCCTGGACAAAGGACCACAAGATGCAGGGCTTGCCCACGTTCCCACTCTCTGGCTATATTACTATGGCAACTGAGGCAGCTTCTCAGCGCGCTCAGCTCCGTGGTATTGCAGCTGAGGATGTTGCTGCTTTCCGCATGCGTGATATAAAAGTTACCAAGGCATTACTCTTGGACGAGAACAGCACTTACGACCTTCGTTTCAGTCTGAAAGCCTATGCCGAGGGCTTGGGCTCTTACTCAGATGAATGGGACTCATTCCATATCTCCTCGTGGACCCAGTCGCGCGGATGGCTAGAGCACTGCCGCGGTCTTGTTGGAATCAAGAAGAAGAGCTCTGCCAACCTCATTCGACCTGTCACTTACGATTCCGCTCTGAGTCGCAAAGCGCTCATCGAAAACAGCGATGCCACCAGCATCGACGTTGAGCAGTTCTACAGCGAACTGGAGACCAAGGGCGCTGGCTACACTGGTAGCTTTGACAGCAAGGAGAACGGCAGCCTTCGCGTGTTCAAGAACATGTCGAGCTGCTCGATTTCTCTGAAGGACACTGCTGAGTGCATGCCCTACCAGTATGAAACCAAGACCATCGTTCCCAGCGCCTTCCTGGATACCGTGTTTCAGTCCGTCTTCCTCAACCTCGGCGCTGGTCGCGGCGATATGCCTCACTTGTTCATGCCTGCTGCAGTTAATGAGCTTGAGATTACCCCAGAGTCACCCAACACTGCCGGGGAGGTTGTTCAAGTCGTTACCCAGTGTCCTGAAACTATGCCTGCTGGTGCTGTGGACTTCAATATTGATGTCTGGCAGAAGAGCCCTACGGCACCTGTCATCTCCGTTCGTGGTTTCATGATGAATCCTTTGTATGGCGATGTCTTTGAAGGACAAGAGCCCCGCGCTCTTTGCTACGACGTTAAGTGGGAGTCTCTCACCGAGCAGAAGTCGAAGGCTAGCGCGCCAGCGACGGCCACCAACGGTCACAGCAATGGCCACAGCAATGGCATCGTCAATGGTCATACTGAGGGCCATGCTAAAGGCGAGGCTAATGGCAATGCCAACGGCCTTGTCAAGAGCCACATCGATGATCATGTCAACGGCCACGCCAATGGTGTAGCCAACGGCCACGCGAACGGCGAGACCAACGGACTTGTCAAGGGCCATACCAATGGCGACGCCAACGGACACACCAACGGCCACGCGAACGGCGAGACCAATGGGCTTGTCAAAGGCCATACCAATGGCGATGCCAACGGACACACCAACGGGCACACCAATGGCGATGTCAACGGACACACCAATGGCGATGTCAACGGACACATGAACGGCCACGCGAACGGCGAGACTAACGGACATGCGAATAGCCACGTCAACGGCCAGGCTAATGGCCTTGCTAAGGCCCATACCAATGGTGATGCCGACGGACACACTAATGGCCACACTAATGGCCACATCAATGGTCACGCTAATGGTCACGTCAACGGTGAGGCTAATGGCCTTGCTAAGGCCCATACCAATGGCGATGCCAATGGACACACTAATGGACACACTAATGGACACACTAACGGCCACACCAACGGCCACACCAATGGCCATGTCAACGGCCATGCCAATGGCCATGCCAACGGTCATACCAACGGTCATACCAACGGTCATACAAATGGTCACGCGAACGGTCTCGCCTACCTTAACAGAGTTGACCTGAGTGAGACTCCCATCACCATTATATGTGACGCTGGAGCGACGCCCCTGGCTTCGGCGCTGGCTGATCTCATTGAGCTCCAAACCGGTGGTCAGATGCCAAAGATCACTTCGCTCTCCGATGTGGAGATCTCCTCTTCCACGAGATACATCTGTCTGAATGAGGTCCAAAGCCCTGTTCTTCACAACATGGATGGCGCTACGTTTTCCCACATTCAGAAACTCCTTCTGAACTGCTCTTCCATGCTCTGGGTAGGTACTGGCGCGTACCACACCGCGACGACGCCCTTAAACAATCTCGCTCAAGGTATGATGCGCACCATCCGCTCCGAATCTAGCAAAATTGTCGGAACTCTGGATCTTCACCCGAAGTCAACCCTCCAATCTGTTGATCAAGCCCAATTGGTCATTACTGCCATGAAGACGACATTGGAAACTCCAGAGGATGACGCACCTGTGGACTTTGAGTTTGCTGAGAAGGATGGCAAGCTGTTTGTGCCTCGTGTCTACAACCAAAATGACGTTGATCTCGAGCTCTTCCGCGCGACTCAGCCATCTCGTCCCTACTCTCAAAGCTTTTCTCAGCCAGGACGCCGTCTGAAGCTGGCTGTTGGCACCTACGGCGCCCTTGATTCCCTATACTGGAAGGACGAAGAGGAGTTCGTGCTGGGCGAACATGAAATTGAGATCAAGGTAGCTGCCACGGGTATGAACTTCAAGGATGTTGTCATTGCCATGGGCCAGCTGGCTAGCCCATACCTTGGAGTTGAATGCTCTGGTACCGTCTCGCGTGTGGGCTCCAACGTAACCTCGCTGAAGATTGGCGACCGCGTTTGTGCCATGACCCATGGCGCCTACGGAACCTACGCTCGTTGTCCTGCAACCAGCGCAGGCATCATTCCCGAGGGTATCTCCTTTGAAACCTCTGCGTCTATTCCTGTTGTGTACTGCACCGCCTACTACGGTCTCGTTGATTTGGCTCGCTTGGAACCTGGTGAGAAGATTCTCATTCATGCCGCCTCTGGTGGTGTCGGTCAGGCTGCCATTCAGCTTGCACAAATGATCGGCGCGGAGATCTTTGCCACGGTCGGCAGCCTTGACAAGAAACAGCACCTTATTGAAGAGTATGGCATCGCTGAGGACCACATTTTCTACAGTCGAGACACCTCTTTCGCTCCTGCCCTGCGCGATGCTACTGGAGGCAAGGGTGTTGACGTTGTCATCAACTCTCTTGCTGGTGATCTGCTGCGAGAGACATGGTCTTGCCTTGCTCCCTTTGGCCGATTCATTGAGATTGGAAAGCGAGACATCAACTCCAACACCAGATTGGAGATGGCCAAGTTTGAATGGAACTGTACCTTCAGCTCTGTGGATCTGACCAAGGTTGGTGACTTCAGACCCAAGATCATGGGACGCATTTTCCGCGATGTTATGGATCTTCTGGGCAAGAAGACGATCAAGCCCATTGGCCCTATCACGAGTGTCAGCATCAGCGAGGTTGAGTCAGCCCTGCGTAAACTGCAGAGCGGCAAGACAACTGGCAAGGTGGTAGTCAACCATGAGCTTGACGGACAAGTCAATGCCACCCACCCCGAGCCAAATACTGGCCTACTCAAGGCTGATGCCACATACATCATCATCGGTGGCACCGGTGGTCTCGGTCGCTCCATGTCCAAGAGGATGGTGCAGCGAGGTGCGAGAAACATTGTTCTGCTTTCTCGCAGCGGTACCATGACACCAGAGTTGGAGAGTCTCACTGCAGAATGTGAGACTTTTGGCGCCAAGATTCATGTTATGCCATGCGATGTCGCAGATCAGGCCAAAGTCAGCGAGCTCATTGCTACTCTGAACAACTCGCTGCCTCCTATCCTCGGTGTCATTCATGCGGCCATGGTGCTGCGTGACACTCTGTTTGAGAACATGTCGTTTGAGGATTACGAGGCTGTTGTCCGCTCCAAGGTCTCGGGAGGTTGGAATTTCCACAACGCTCTTCTGAGCGCCCCTCTCGATTTCTTCATTGTCCTTTCGTCGGTGGCTGGCATCGTCGGCAACCGCGGTCAGGCTGCGTACGCGGCTGCCAACACATTCTTGGATGCCCTGACAGTCCATCGTCGCCAACTTGGTCTTGCTTCTACATCGCTGAACTTGACGGCAGTTGAAGGCGTCGGCTACCTGGCAGAGAACTCTGCTAAACAGTCCGAGGTCCTCAAGAACCTGTCCGGCAGCACCATGGGCGAGAGCGAAGTGCTTGCTCTCGTCGAGGCGTCCATCGATGGCAAGGTCGGGACATTTAGCAACGACCAGGCAATCACTGGTCTTGACTTGAGCGACGCCAGCAACTTCCCTTACTATGCTGCTGATGCCAAGTTCAAGCCTCTGCGTGACGCCGCGCTCGCTGCAAGCGCCGCTGCTGGGGGCGCAGACAGCGCCGCCAACATTCCTCTGGGCAAGAAGCTTGCCAAGATTACTACTGTGGACGAAGCTGTCGAGCTCGTAAGCACTGGCTTGCGTGAGAAGCTTGGTGCTATTCTGATGCTGCATCCGGATGTCATGGCTGCCAGACAGGCCACGACCACTATTACAGCCTTTGGTTTGGATTCGTTGAATGCCATTGAGCTGCGCAACTGGATCGGAAAGGAACTGCAGGCACACTTGCAGGTGCTGGAGCTATTGACCAGTGGAACCATGTCTGATCTTGCCGCGCAGATTCTACGCAAGAGCAGGATTCAAGGTGTCTGGACGGAGGAGAAGACTGCATAGAGTGATGTGGTGGAGAAATTGACACGAAAACCAGGAAAAAAAAAGATTCTGCATGATTTACGGACTGGAGTTCTTGGGAGTTTTTTGCTTTATTTTCAGGGATATCATTCCCCATTTATGACGGAGGCGTATTTGTTTTTAGATTTCCTAACGTCCTTATGTATTTAAGATTGAGAATTAACTACCTATTCCATCATGTCATGAACTCGCTAGAATTGCACTAGTTATATTTGACCAACAGCATGACGCATTAGCGTGAATCTTCCTTGTCCGCTGCCAAAGCCAGTCCTGTATCTTGGTAGGCCATTCTCAAGACAAGTCGGGCTCTGGATCGTCTGAGACAGACACAAGCACAACTTCCAGCTATGGAGCCGGTACGTCTGCCGTGTAATGTTAGTAGCCATCTCAACAGGAAAATGTAGTGATATTTAGCAACTCTATCGATAGATGGAATTCGAGAGGAATTGTAGATGGGCAGGATGGGTGACTATCAGTAGCAAGCTGGCAGGCCTTGGTGGGCATTCTCCAGAATTATCTGCAGCCTAGGGCGGGCCGGCGCACACTACTCATGCATGCATTATTAGCAGCTATTACGCCATCCGAACTCGGCATGGTGATTTTTGACAGTTCGTTTTTTTTTTCTTTTTTGTAAAGAGGACCCTGAAATTCTTTTTTTTTCTTTCGCCTCCGCTGGGGACAACAAGATACCGACAGTGACTACAACTCACCAGAGTGACGCAAGGAAAAAAAAAAAATCAGAGACATTGCTGGGAAGAAGAGGACATTCGCCGACTCATGAACCTGCAAGTCTCAGCCATGCAGCTCTAGAAAAGGGACCTCTCCAGCCTCAAAAGCGACTGCGCGCGTGCTCACCCACTCTGCGCCCACGCTCGCCGGTTGCGCTCGCATCTTCTCTCTCTCTCTCTCTCTCTCTCTCTCTCTCGCCGCCGTTTCTGCGCCTTTGTTTCCTCTTCCGCCCGCTCGACGCTCGACAAGACCAGGAAACGGAAATCATGTTTGGCAAGCCAGCCGACGACGACAAGGAGTCGTCGTCGCGCTCGTCGCTCAAGGCCGCGGGGGGCATGACGACCGACACGACGCCCGTCGCCCCCGCCCCCGCCGGCGCCGACAGCGGCCACGGGACGACGCTGCTCTCGTCGCAGCAGGCGGCCGACGGCGCCGGCCGAAGCAGGTACGGCAGCATCTCGTATGGCGCTCCTCCCGAGGACGGCCACGACGAGGCCGACCTCGTCACGGCGGCCGAGGAGCGCGACCTCAAGCGCGGGCTCGCGGAGCGGCACCTGTCCATGATTGGCATCGCGGGCGCCATCGGCACGGGCCTGTTCCTGGGCCTCGGCGGCGCCGTGCGGACGGGCGGCCCGCTCGGCGCGCTGCTCGGCTACGCGACCGTCGGGCTCGTCGTGTGCGCGGTGCAGTTTGCCCTCGGCGAGGTCTGCGCCCTCATGCCCGTGACGGGCTCCTTTGTGCGCCACTCCGAGTTCCTCGTCGACCCGGCCTGGGGCTTCGCCGTCGGCTGGAACCTCGTCTACGGCAACCTGCTGTCGATTCCGTCCGAGATTACGGCCATCTGCGTGCTCTTTGAGTTTTGGACCGACCTCAACCCGTCCGTGTGGATCGTCACCTTTATCATCCTGACCGTCGCCGTCGGCATGTGCTTTGTGCAAGTCTTTGGCGAGGTTGAGTTTTTCTTCGCGCTGCTCAAGATTCTGCTCATCGTCTTCCTCGTCATCCTCGGCCTCGTCATCGACCTCGGCGGCGTGCCCGGCACGCCGGCCCTCTACTTCAAGTACTGGAGCGAGCCCGGCCCGTTTGTCGAGTACCTCGCCAGCGGCAACTGGGGCAAGTTTCTCGGCTACTGGAGCGTCATGACCTCGGCCGTCTTCTCCTTTGCCGGCGTCGAGTCGATTGCCATGGCGGGCGCCGAGACGCGCAACCCGCGCAAGGCCATCCCCGCGGCGTGCAAAAACGTCTTTATCCGCATCGTCCTCTTCTACATGCTCGCCATCCTCATCGTCGGCATGCTCGTCGCCAGCGACGACCCGCGCCTCGAGGGCGGCGGCGGCGACTCCGTCACCCAGAGCCCCTTTGTCATTGCCGCGCAGGCCGCGCACCTGCCCGTCGTGCCGTCCGTCGTCAACGCCGTGCTCATCTCGTCGGCCTGGTCCTCGTCCAACCAGGCGCTGCTCTCGGGCACCCGCGTGCTCTACGCCCTCGCGCTCAAGAAGCAGGCCCCCGCCGTCTTCCTCCGCACCACCGCCTGGGGCGTGCCCTACGCCTGCGTCGCCCTCTTCTCCGCCTTCATGCTCCTCAGCTTCATGAGCCTGTCCAGCGGCGCCCTCGCCGCCTTTTACTGGCTCATCAGCCTCACGGCCGCCGGCGTCCTCGTCTCCTGGATCGCCATCCTCGTCAACCACATCCGCCTGCGCATGGCGCTGCGCGCCCAGGGCATCCCCGCCGCCCGCCTGCCCTGGCACAACGCCTGGACCCTGTACGCCTCGTGCTGGGCCCTCGGCATGTGCGTCGTCATCCTGCTCACCGCCGGCTTCAAGGTCTTTACAAAGGGCAACTGGAGCGCGCAGACCTTTGTCTCCTCGTACCTCGACATTCCGCTCGTCGCCGCCGCGTTTCTGATCTGGAAGTTTGTGAAAAAAACAAAAATGGTCAAGCTGTCCGAGATACCTCTCCGTGCCGCGCTGGAGCAGGCGGAGCAAAAAGACGTATATGATGAAGAGCATGCATCACGATAGCATGTAAAGCTTCCAAGGATTCCGAACAGCACATCTGCATGAAGCCTTTGCATTTAAAATTCTGTGTATATTCAACCTCGTACTTAATCCGGTGCTACCCATCTACGTATTGTACGCATTCTTCACTTTTCAAGCACATACGGTGCACGAGCGACACAATCGTGTTGTTGCTTATAAACAAATTTATTGGCCAAACCATGATTATCAACAAGTTTTCTGTCTTGGTCCAAGATGTACAGTCGTTTTCGCTAGTCTATTAAATTCCGTAGATATGAGAGTGCATTAGTATGCGATCGTGGGCAATAGCTAAAAAGACAAGTAGAAGCAAATGCTCCAATCAAAACCCCTCGCAATGCTAGGCTGTGTGTATGCTGTAGTGTTTTTTTGGCTTTCGAATGCTCCATTCCCAGTCGCTCAAAAGCAAATATGAATACAAAAAAAAAATTAAACAAGTATTGCGTGCTTGCGCCGGGATCGTTTGGTATGGTAACAAGGCAAGCAAGCAAGCAGTCGAGAATACGAGGGAGCGACCCGCCCATCAAGGGAAAACGCTCTGTCGCCAAACTTCAACCCGGTCCATGGAACCGCCGTTGGGCATCTGCATCTGGTTGTTACGTTGCGGGACACCATAAACGCCATTAGCGCCGTTGTTGTACATGTTCACACCGCCAAATGCCTGTGCGCTGTTTGCTGCGTACGGGTTCAAGTAGACACCCTGCTGCTGTCCATTATTGAACACCATGCTGTTGGGCCGATTCAGCTGGCCGTGGCCGAGGACTTGTGCAGAGATAGGTCGCTGAGTGGTGACCCGCCCGCCGTAGCCGTTGTTGTACGTTCCATTATGGAACCCCCGGTTTTGCACAACTCCTGGCACGGACAAGGTTGACGGCATTTGAAGGCGCACAGATGCCATCTTGGCCTCATTCTCGCGCGCAACGCGTTCCTCGGCCTCTCGGCGCTGCATTTCCTCTTGGACCCTCATATCTGGGCTCCTCCTCGGATGCGCCGAGAGAACAGTGGCGAGACTCATACGGCGATCCTTGTTGTGCCCCGCGGAGCTAGCCGCCGCGCCGCCCTGTGCCATTTCCTGCTGACGAGCCGCTTTCTCGGCCTGTAAGCGACGTCGCCGTTGGCCAAGTGTCTCTTCCTCCTCCGGTGCGCCGTTGGCCTCCTTCTTGTCCTTGCTATCCGCAGCACCCTCTAGCCCTCCCGCCTCCAAGGGATCAAATTGGCTCAAGAGCTCGGCAGAAAAGGCTGCACTGACAGGTCTTGTAGGGGGCAAAGAAAGCTCATTCTCTTTCTCTGTTTCTGATGCCAAGCGCTTTCTTCTATCGGCCAGCGATTCACCTTCAACATCCTCGGGAGAAAGCAAGTTCAGAGATAACATAGATTGTCGTGGCCGCGTGTCGCCGAGTCGAGCAGGCGCCATCAACATGCTTTGGGGTCGTGCTGTAGCGAAAGAGCTGTCCAAACCTTGCAGACGTGCACGCCGCCTACTCAGAGGCTCGTTTTCCTCAATCTCCCTCTTCTCTATGAGTCCGATCGGGCGCTCTAGATCCGCCATGTTCTTTGCGCCCTGCTGTCTAGCTGCGATGATGGCGAGGGGAACATCTTCATCATCTGAGCCATTTTGGTCTAAATGTGCGTCCGGATCCTCCCAAAGCAAATTGACCCGCTTGCTCTTGCGGTCAATTCGCTGTGTCTCAGCGACGGCATCGAGCTCGAGAAGTGTAGCTTGCGTACCATGCGCAGCCAGAACTTTATTCTGGATGCGATCCTTCTGCTGCTGCTTACGCAGCTGCAATTCCGCAAGCAAGGTAGAAGGGGCTCCCACGTAGTCTTCAATTACTTCTCCTTCCTCCTCCTCTTCATCTCCCTGTTCTCCCTCGGTGTGCCCATCACGGTGCTCCTGCGGGCCCGCAGGTACTCGAATGACATTGTCACTATCGCCGTCGCCAGTCAAGTGAGGAGAGCTGGCATAGCTGTTGAGTTTCGGGCTTTCTTGACTGTTATGACTGTGGCTTCGCCTGCCCAGGGCCATCCAAGAGGATCGCTTCTTCACGCCGTTGTCGCTGGGAGGTGGATTCAAGGACGATAAAGAAGCGACAGACTTCTTCGTCACAGCACCGTATACTTCAGGGCCAAGTTTTCCAGCGTAGGGGTGGTCGGTAAAGGCCCCTACAGGAGCGCTAGCCCCAGCATCCAATATATCGTCCAGGGCATTCATGGCAGAACCATCCTTTGCCTCCATGTCAGTCGTCACAGCCGGTGAATCGAAGTAAGCGCTGGCGCGTAGCTGCGCAGGGATGTTGCTCATCATTGACATGCGGCTCTTGCGTTTTTCAACCACCTTTGGCTCAGAAATGCGTTTTGGAATTCGGAGTGTAGAGGCAAGGTTGTCGCAGCTCTCCTGAGCTGGTGTAGGAGGCTTGACGGGTTCAGGCAGAGGTTCGTTGATTTTCTGCATATCCTCGGTCGACAAGGGTAGAAACGAGGGCCGACGTTCGTGGTGGCGTTCCTTCAAACGCCGGGGGGTTTCCACCAGCTCGACCGTACTGCCTAGCACCGGCATGGCAGAAGCTCGGCGAGCAGCGTCGCTGTTTGCGGGGTGATAATCGTTGTCCATCATGGCACTTAACACTTTAGACTGCCTGGAGTTTCTTTGATTCGCTTTCGGTTTGTTTGATAGCTTCTGGGGAACGTTCAAAGCGGCTGGAACACGTGCCGGATAATAGTTCATCTGCACACCCGAGGCTGGGTCAATATATGATTGAGGACGGATAAGGCCGACGGGTTGCGAAGTTGGCGGGAGAGACTGGTCTCCGTACGAGAACCTTGGAGCCTGCGGGAGAGATTGTGGGAGTTGCAAGGGTGGCAGGTCGAAGACGTCATCTTCCAACTCTTCCAGGTGCTGGTCGACAGCGATGTAGCCTGCCTGCGTAGAGATAGGATCCTCGCGATAGTCCTGATCATCGGTCAAGGTCCCATTGTCAGCACAGTGGACACCATCGAAGTCGAAGAAGGCGTGCTGAGCTTGATGATAAGTGTCCTGTGAATGAGAGGAGCCGGGGCGGTTTTGATGGTCAGGGATGGTGGCCGTATCTATATTGCGCTCCGTCGAGTAGCTAAAAGCAGGCTGCTGCGTGGCGCCGCTCTGCATCATTTCATGGAAGGCTTCCGTGCTGGGCTTGAGCTCGTGTTCCTGCTCATCGGCTTCAATTTCACGAATGATGGACTGTATCTCGAGTGGCGGCGCATTGTCGGCCTCATCTAGAACGGTCTGGGTGAGTGAGATAGGCTCCAGTTCGGAAATATCAGCCAATGACATTTTTGCAGAGCGCACACTGCGGACAGAGCTCTTGCCGGGACCATGCCTGGACAAAACAGGGGCGGATTCCGCCTCGGGGAGCGAGGCAGCCGTCAAAGTACCAGGCATCAAGCGACCAGTCCCAGAGGCACTGGGCGACTTGACGAAAGCAGCAGGTGAATACCCCCCCTGTCGCGCGGCAATATTGGTTGATACGATGGAGGACGAAGTTGAGAGGTGCCTCTTTAGCTGAGCTGGCGTGGCACATCCGCCGTCATCACCCGTTTTGATGCTGGCGGCGAGGATTGATGATCGTCTCGAGTCGCTTCGTTTTAATTCGCCGTGTAGATCTCGGATGGCGTCGTCGATGGAGCTAGTCATGGAGAGTTGTTGAGCTGTCATTTCGAGCTGAGCAATGCTGCTAGCAGTGCCAGGCCGGCTGGCCACATCAGCAGGCGCCACTCTGTTGATGGGTTTCGGATGAACCATTTTGGTGTTGGCCAGGACGGTGCCCGTGTGGAGAGGCTGTGTCTCTCCGACGGGAACCAGAGGCGAGGGCGCTTCGTCAGGTCTGTGGTGGGCATTGGCAGCAGCGGCACGGAGCGTATCACTGATGGAGTCGTTTCGTTTCCGCATGCAGTCAGAGGCGGCCATTCGGGATCGGGTTGGGCTGGCTCCAGGCTGTCGAACGGGCGATGTGGATGCTGTGGCTCTCTCGTATCGCTTGGGAGAGGCCGGCGTAGACTCTGGAGTAAGAGTCTGCGGCATGCTTATCGGGGCAGTCCTCTCGGAAGGGTGAACAAAGAGGCCCAAGGGTGTGCATACTCTGTTGGCGATGGGGCTAGCAACTTTGGGTTCTGGCTCAATAGACTGTTGGGGTTGCGCCAGAAGAGCATCGGACGCATGCGCTTCGGTTGTTGTGTCGCAGGCAGCGCTCGGGCGATGGGTTTGCGACGTCTCGACCATGGTTGGCGAAGGATGACGGTCGGCAGTCACCGCAAAAACGCAAGTCGATGAAAGAAAGCGACGATGAATGTGCTTCTATTCGGGAAGCTGTCGAAACATTCAAGGCCGACGCGGGGCTATGAAAGCGACTGACTGTAAATAAAAATAGCAACGTGGTTGTGGCGCAGATTGGTAGCGAAGGCAAGGACTGGGTGTCTCGAAAAGGTGGCGGAAGCGCCGAGACATTCGCGATTCAAGGTGACAGCGACGGGCGAATGCTGAACTGAGGCCTGGGTGCCTGGTATGTCTCAACAAGAGAGCGGACAGGTGTGCAACAGAAGGAATTCAGCACGGGACCTTGCAGGTTTCGCGAACAAGGCTGAAGGGTCAGACGTTGTCGTCGCCGGTTTGGACGGTGGCATGCAAAGCAAACAACAGATTGGGGCTGCGTGTAAGCTCAGTCGGAATGCAGCAGCGGCGTCTCGGGGAGTTGAAGTGTCGCAAGAGCAAGAAGCGATGAATGGCATGCAGAAGCGCGAAGAGTCGGGGGGGTAGGGGGTTGAAGGAGCGACGAAGAGGCGCGCGGTGGCCAGAGTTTGACGAGATGCTCGTATGTTGGGCCTGGGCCCGTGTAACAGGGCGAAGGTAAAAGGCCTGTTGCGTGGTGCGGCAGACGCTAAACTGTTCCGGGTATGGGGAATGAATAAGTTTTGGGCGGTTCCCAGTCCGGCCAGTCGACAGAGACAAGAAACAGAGGTTCCTTGGCGATAGAGATGGAAAAGTTGTGCCGCAATGTCAAGGGCGGGCTTTTGGGATGGGAGCAGCAGGGAAAAGATGGTGTTTTAGCGGCGACAATTCGGGTCGGGCAACAAGAAACAAGAGGACAGTCACCAGAGTGCCAGAGTTGATGGGTTGCCAAATTTGGGCTGTCCGGGTTGGCTGGTGGCTTGTGGCTGGCAAGGCCGGCGCCGGGGGGGGGGGTGG